>JACVTC010000017.1:460000-580000 GCA_016946835.1 Neocallimastix lanati (nom. inval.)
CTTATGGTAATTAATATTGAAATTCTTTTAAAAAAATTTTTTTTTTATTTTATTTTTTTTCTTTTTATTTTATTTGTTTTATATTTATTTATTTATTTATTTATTTATTATTAAAGACTTTAAAATTTTCTATTCATGTCATATTTCCTTCAATATAATAATATATAAATTCTTTTTTATTTTTTTCATTTTTTTTTTATATATAAATTTAAAAAAATTGGTTTTTTAAAATATAATTTTTTTTTTTATATATTTTATATATTTAATAAAAATTTGATAAAAAAAAAAAAAGATGTCTAATGAAATTTTAATAATAAATATTATATATATATACATATTAATATTAAACACCTATACATTTTTAAAAATACATTTATTATTAATAAATTTCAAAATAAAATAATAGACATTAGTAGAATAAAAAACTTTAAACCAAGAAATTCACATTTTAGTTTATTAGAAGAAGAGGAAAGAAAAGCATTTCCATTTAAAAATGCTTCGGAATTTTGTGATAGTTTAGGTAATACAGAACCTGGAAATGCTTTTCTCAGTACTCTGACTGATATGATAAATCCAATTAATGTGGATTTTGTGTAATAGTTGATAATTATAATAAAAAAATTTTTTTTTTTTTTTTTGTTATTTTATTTTGCTTTATCATATATATTATTAAATATTATATAAAAGTCATAATAATAATAATAGAATTAATTATCTGGATTTTTAAATAACAAAAAAATATTTAATACTTTATTATTCATTATTATTTTATTATTAATTTTTTTTTTATTAAAATTTAATTCTTATTTTAATAGAAATGTAAAACAATTTGTTCAAAAAACAAAAAATGAACATCCAAGTTCACCACTACCAGCCAATTCAATACCTTATACTTTAGTAAATCATGTTGTAAATACTATTAATAATAAACAAAAACCTATATCCACTTCTGAATTAGATATCAATCCAACCAAATATATAGAAAATTTGAAAAATAATCTTTCAAAGATATCAAATCCAGTAGTAATTAAGTCAGAAACAATTAAACCACCTACTGTTACTATCAACAACAACTATAATAATAACAACAACTACAATAATAATTTTAATAGCAATAGTAATAATAATAGTAATAATTCTTATAAAAAGACAATACCAAAGAAAAATGAAACCTTTAATAAAAAGAAAAATAATAACAAAAATAAAACTAAAGAAAGTAAATTTAGTCAACAATATGCATTAAATTCAAGTCAATCCCAAGGATCATGTAATATATTAATATATAAAATAGATAAAATAAATAAAAGTTATTCTAATTAATACTCATATTATCATTAATGTTATATTAATATTATTATTTAAATGTTTATATAAATTCATATTATATTGATTGATAAACAATTATTAATATTGCCATATTTATTTATTAATTTTTATTATTATTATTATTATTATTATTATTAACTTTTTTTTTTTTTTTTTTTAAAAAAAAAAAAAATAAAAAAAGTTACTGATGTATTATCAAATGAAAATTCTTTTAATAATAAAAAAGAAACATCAACAGAAATATCAACACAAGTATCATCACAAGTATCAACTCCTGAAAAATCAATAAAAAGAGAAGAATTTAAATTTAAAAGTGATACCCCTGGTAATTCTTTTAATATTTTATATATATATATATTAATTTTATGAAATTATTGAATTAGAACAATTTATTTAACAATATAAATTGAATAATATTAATATATATTGCAATTTAATAATAATTTTATTTATATATATATGTATATATTATTATTATATTATATTATATTATATTTCATTTCATTTTATTTTTTTGTTATATTTTTTTGTTTTATTTATTTTTTTTTTTTTAAAATAACAAATAATTAATTAATATCAACATAATAATATATAGAATCCGTAAAAACATGTTATAAATTATTCCATAAAATTGTTAAAGAAAGTAATGTAATTTCATCAGGAGAGGAATATTCAGAAACATTGATTTATTTTAATACCGATAATTTAATTTCAGATTCTACGCTTACAAAAATAAATTATTATATTCAAAAAGTTAATGAAAACCATCATTTGGGATTATTAATTGAAGCATTAGATGATACCGATCTATTAGGATCTATGCTTAGAATTTGTGAAAATAGAATAAATGATTGTGAAACTATGAAAATTAATATTTTCCCAAAACTATTTGCTAATACTCATGATGAAAAACTATATAAAAAACAAAAAACAGAGAAAAAATCCGTCGTTGTTGATAACGATTCCATAGATATTCAAAACGTTAATAAAGAGTTTAATTATGTTTTTGGACGTTTACTATGTAGTTTTGATGCTTGTATATTTGGATTTTCCATTATGTGTGGTGGTGCTTCCGAGGAAGCGATGGGAAAAGGTTTTGAAAAATTATCAAAAAAGTATTATTCAGAAGAATTTATGAGTGCCACGTTCAATTTAATAAAATTGGCGTTATCTGAACTTATATACCCCACCATTGAACTTTTTTCAATTTCAAATGAAACGATCAATACAAATCAACGATTAAAACTATTAAAAAAGGAAGTTTTAAAGCCTGCCGTTAAAAAAAATATTATTTATATTTCTACAAGAATATCAAATCTCATGAATGGCATGAATAAATTGATCACTACCGAAAGTTTAAATGATATGGTATTAATTACTATTTGTTATACTAGTTTAGGTCCATTTTTTGTTGATTCTTTAGCCAATACTGATGTCACTTTTGGTTTAAAAACCATTCAAATGGAAAGTATGAATCTATTGATTACAATGTTTATTAAATTTCCAAAAAATAGAGGTTTAATTTTAAATGAATGTTTATCTAATATTTTAAAAACAAAGTCAAAATCAGGTAAATCTAAAAATCTTTTTAAGATAGAAAATGGAGAATCCATTCAAATGATTTCTGCTTTAATTATGCAATTGATTCAAAGTTGTAGTCAAAATGATGAGTTGAAAACCTTGGCTGAGGAAGCCATACATAAATTCACTAAATTAGGTAAAATCTATAAGAAACAAAAACGTATTGAAGATATTCAACAAAGTGATGGGGATTTCGGTAAAAAGAAAGATAATCCAATTAATGAAAAATTTATTAGTGAATTTATTACAATATCTAAAGAGGTAAAAATAATGTATATATATATATATATATATACACTTATATATATATCTTTATATTTGAAAAAAAATATATATATATATATATCTTTATATTTGAAAAAAAAAAAAAAATATATATATATATATATATATCTTTATATTGAAACAAAAAAAATGAAAAATGAAAAATGAAACAAAAAATAATCTAATATTTATTAATGTTTTTTTTTTTTTTTATTTTTTAAACTTTATAATTAAATACTATTTTTTTTTTTTTTATAAATTTTATTATGTTCTTTTTTATATTGTGATTGTACAAAAAATAAAAAAATATTTGATACAATTATAATATTATATTATATGAATATAAATAAACTTAATATTATATTATAGTTAGAAAATAAAACAAAGGAAATAAATGAACAAATTAATAAATATATACAACAAATATTAGGTTATTTAATTAATCGATCATTCTATACGGAAACTCTTAATCATACTTCGTCACCTTCTAAAAGGCGTCTTTCAAAATTAGATTCATCTAATGAAATAGAATATCGTAACTTTTTAAGTAATTTCCTTAATGACGTTTTAGAAGTATTGGATAGGCCAGAATGGCCTTCTGCTTCTATTATTCTTGTAACCTTTTGTACATTGGTAAACATCAACATTATTAATATTATTTATTTATTTATTTATATATTTATATATTTATTTATTATTTATTTTATTATTATTTATTATTATTTATTATTATTTATTATTATGTATTATTATAATGTATTATTACTTATTATTATTTTATAAATTAAAATAAAAAAATGTAAATTTTTATTCATTTTAATAAAATTAAATGATTTTTATATTTTATTATAATATAACTTATATATCAAGATAATACAAGTTGAAGAAAAAAAGAACGTTATCGATGTGAAAACAACTATTATTTCTTATTATGGACAAATATTGGGAAAATTACGAAAAAGAATATCTGTACTTAATAATTACCCAAATAGAGCAGTTGTTAAAAGTATCAGGAATATAAAAACTATTACAAAAAATAATGATGAAGTAATAAAACAATTTCTATTATGTATTTGGAATTCTCAATTATTAATATTGGAATGGTTAAATGAAAGGGTTGCTGAAGATAAATTTTGTGTTGTATGGTTTATCTTATTATTTATTTATTTATTTATTTATTTTATTTATTTTTTAAAATTAATTAATTATTAATACTATTATTATTATTATTATTATTATCATTATATATTTATATTTTATTTATTTATTAATAAATTATTGACTTTTATATATAAATATATTAATTTTTAGCATTCAAAATACTTTAATATAATGAAATGGTGTAATTCGCTTATTCCTCAATTAATATCATTCTTGAATGACGGCTGTTCAAATTTTCATTTTTCTGAGATTATAAGATTATGTAGAAAAATATTAATAGAATATTGCAAATATTTAACATTGTCAGAAAAGTAATTATTTTAAATAATAATATTTAATCGTATTAAAAATTTTTATTATTAATATTATCTTTTATTATTATTATTATTATTATTATTATTATTATTATTATTATTATTATTATTATTATTATTATTTGTATTAATATTTAAATACTAATTTTAATTTTTTTTTTTTTTATTATTATTAATTTATAATTATTAATATTGTTATATTTATTATTATCATTAATATTATCAAATATATATTAATTATATTTTAATAAATAAAGATCTTCATCTATTCCAGTTATTGATATTTTTGAATATGTTGATGATGAAAATTTAGATATAACTTCAAATATTATTGAAGATGTAACACAAGAAAATACAAAAAATGAAAATATAAAGAAATATGATAATATTCAAGTGATGAAAAATATAATTAAAAAATATTTTAATTCACCGCTTGATCTCATACCCATATCTATTCTTTTATCTTCAAATGAGCCTATTTATCAATTATATGACGTATTATTCCAACGAATTGTATTTTTATTAGATTCAGTACATGTCAGTGTACGTTCCAAGGTTTTAAAAAGTATTCAAATTATTGTTAATGAAGATTATGAAGTATTGATGCAACCACAAATTGCTTCTACAGTAATACATTGTATTCAAGATTCCAGTGCAGTCGTAAGAGATGCCGCCATTGAACTGATCGGAAAGTATTTGATATATTCAGATTCTGCTTTGAATTTCTCTGAAATTAAAAAACAGTACTATAAGGTAGTTACAGATCGTATTCTCGATATTGGTATTAATGTTAGAAAAAGGGTTATTAAGCTTTTAAAAGATATTTTTATTAATACAAAATATGAAGATTTCATAACTAATAAAGAAATGTTAAAGGACATTTGTCGGAAAATATTGAAAAGAACAACCGATGAAGAACGGAGTGTTAGAGAATTGGCATTAAAGTCTATTCAAGAAATTTGGTTCAGTTCTTTCTTTTCACCTGAATTAACAGCAATTGAAAATTTAAAAAATAATTTATCTTCACTATCGATACTTTCTTCCTCAAATACTAATTCCTCTATGGTTCATAGTAATTCAATGATTGATGAAGTAAATGGATTTACAAAAGAAACATTAGATGATAAGGAAGAAAAAATTAAAGATATGATTCCATCCTATACCTCTTTAACTACCCAAACTAAGAATGAAATAAAATATAGAGTGGAGATGCTATCTGTGATGGCCGATTCCGATCTTACTGGAAATACTATAAATAAATGTATTTCTAGTAAATATAATTTAAATATAGGAGTCATTGATGATGACAAACAAAATGTTTCCACTAATAATAAAAATAAATTAAATACTGAGAATTCAAATTCTCTAGCAAAAATAGCTGCTCAAAATGAAAATAAAATTAAATTTCCAATACCTACTCTATTAGTTTATGGCATCAGTAATTTAATTGTTGAATGTTTAGTTGATCAATTAATTGATTTAGAAGGGGATGACTCTCCAGAGGCTAAAAAGGATCCTAAAGCAATTGTATTATATATATATTTTATTTTATATATATATATATATATATATTTTATTTTTTTAATAATAATAATGATGATGATATTATAAAAGTTATTTAAATTATATATATATATATCTCAATATTTTATTTATTAATATTTAATTATTTATAACAAATTATTATTTTATTTAATTCTATATTTATAATATATAACATTTTATATAATAATAGAACGAAAAAATAAATAATTGCTTAAATCTTTTATATCAATTTAGTAGAGCTAAGCCAGAATTATTAGCAAACCATATTGTTACATTACAATCATATTTCCATCCAAGCTCTGTAAGATATTATTAAATATATGTTAGGAATAATATATAATTTATACTTTTTTAGCATATATATAAATTAGATTTAGTATTTTCAAATAATAAAAATAATTTTATTTTTTTTATGCATAAAATATTAAAAGAATCAAAGCGCTATGGATAAGAACATTTTAAGATCAATTATTATGATCTATAAGAATTCCATTAGTTACGCCAAGAATTATGATCCAAATGTATTGAAACAAGTAGAACAAGATTTAGAATTTATGATACATCGACAAGGAACAGCTATTGTTCAAGCGGCAATTCCATGTTTATGTACTATTATAGAAAATGTTACTTTTAACTATAATAGAATTCTAAATCTATTAAAATGTTGTTTAGGTATTTACAAAAAAAAAAAAAAAAATAATAATAATAATAATAATAATAATAATAAAATAACATTAAGTAGATAATATGTTAAATAAAAAAAATTAAATTATAATAAATTATTATTACAATTCATAGTATTATTAATTATTTTCTAATAATTTATTATAACAATAAAATTATTTATATTATATATTTATTTATTCAACTCTTTATTATTATTTTTATTATATCAATTATTATTATTAAATTTAATATGATAGATTTCTTAAAAGACAAATATGATGCCATGGTAAAAACTAAAAACTTTAAAATTAATCAAGTAGCAGGTTATATAAGATGTTTTATTGTTTCTGGGTTGGTAATTCGTGAGTCTAATTTTGATAATATTCCAGAAAATAGAAAAAGTAAGGAATAAAAAAAAAAAAAAAATATATATATATATATATATATATATATATATATATATTGTATATAATATTAATAAAATAAAAATACAAAAAATTAATAATAAAATATATATATATGATATTATAATGATAAATATAATTATAGAAAATATTTTACCACAGTATAAATATTTAATTGAAAAAGTACCTATAAATTATTAAAATTTAATTTAAAAACTTTTGATCTTATTTATTTATGTGTTAATTTTTATTTTTACAAATATTTAATATATATATATATATATTTAAAATATTTTTAGGATTATATTAAAACTATCTATCAAATTTTAATAAATTATTTAAGTAAAGTATTTTCACCAATTATAAGAAGATGTGCATTAGAAAATATAGGTAATTAATTATATTTTAATATAAATATATATATTTAAATGAAATGTAATGGATATGATATTATAGTATATATTGTCCATAATAATATTATTAATATATTAATGATATTAAATAATCTTAAATTTTTATTACTATTATTTATTAAGGTCATATATTTATTGTATATCCACGTTTAATGTTAGATCAAACCTCCATTAAACTTATGAATGAAATTTTTAAAAATAATGATTCAGCCTTAAAAGTCAATTTATTAAATATCTATTTTGATTATTTAAGTATTGATCATAAAGAAGAAGAAAAAGAAGGAGAGAAAGGTTTATACATTGATATATAATAGTATAATTTAATTAATATATTAGTTATTTAAATATAGATATATATCTAATAGTATTTTTTTATTTTAATCTAATTAATTGATAAATTATTATAATTATTATTATTAATATTATTGCTATTAAATTTAATTATTAAATTAATAGAAACAAATAAAAAGGAAAAGAAAAATATTGATGTCAAATTATTAGTAGGTATTACCGATGAGATTGTTGATATGGGGTATGTTTTAAACAAAAATAATAGTATAGAAAAGATATAATTATATTTATAATTATTTATATATAAAATTTATTAATTTTAATATTATTTTATAAATATATATATATATTTAATTATATCAATTTAATAGTATAAACAGTGCTTTAATGCAACAGTTTTTATCAGAAATTTTAAAATGTTTATTTACTAATGATATCAATCTAAAGACTGCTTCATTTGATGTTTTATATGTTATCCTTGAGCAAGGTTTAGTTCATCCATTAAAGGTAAAAAAAAAAAAAAAAATAATTATTTATTCTACATATCTAATAATATATACATACTTATTACATTTGTACATTCATATGAATTTATATATTATTGAATATATATATATATATATAACCATAATTTATTATTTATAAAAGTGTATTCCATATGTTGTAGCATTTGAAACTTGTACAGAAAAGAATTTAAGGGATAGGGCAATAAAATTGCATAAAAGCTTAACTGAAAAACATGCTTCATTTATCCACAGTAAAAACAGTATTTGTGTATATAAAACATATGCATATCAACTTATTCTTTTGAATAACGATGAGAAAAATATTAAAGGTAGATAATAAAACAAATAAATAAAAAAAATATATATATATATAAATATATAAATATATATATATAAATATAAATATTGTTAATAATAATAACTATATCAACAACAACAATAACAACAACAATAACAATAATAATAATAATAATAATAATAATAATAATAATAATAATAATAATAATTAATATTCATAAAAATTCTAATTATATTCTTTATATATATAAATAGGTTATAGAATATATAATAATGAATATGTAGAAGCTTTACTTACACCAATGTTTAATATCATTCGTGATAAAAGGACTAAACGTAACGAATTCTTAACAAATTTAGTTAAAACATGTGATCAACATGAAAAAACAGTTAGTATAGTTTTATTCAATTTATTTAACCAAATTTAAGATGCAAATTAATAAATAATTGTATAAATATATATATGTAGAATTTTAATTAATTAATTAATTATTTAATAATAAATTTTTATATATATAGTTTAATAGATACTATAGTCGATATATTATTGAAAATTTGGCTACACTTGAATATAAAACTCAAGAAGAAATTTTACTTGTTATCTATCTTATTCAACCTATCTTAGCAGAACAAGGGCAAACTTTATTAGAATTTATTGATCGATGGGAAGAAAAGAAAAAATCTTATTCAATATTATCAGATAAAGGTATTTATTAATATAGTATATAATATAAAATTCTTATTAAAAATTTATTGTTTTATTATTATTAATTTATATTAATTAATATTTAATAATATTTTTAATTTATAATAATAAATAATAAATAATATAAAATATATATGTAATGATAGAATTAAAACAGTTAAATGATTATACAAAAATTGCATTTATTTCAGGTTTATTACAACTTCTTAGAAATCATTTAAAGTGGCTTTATGGAATTACCGAATTACGGTGTACTAATTTCAAACCTAATAAGGTCACCAAAACATCTGAAAAACAAGTGAATAGATTATACCAATTAAATATGTTTTCTTATTCATCTATACCACCATTCGAATATGATTCCAAGAATCAACATCAAATGATATCTATTATAAAGAAAATTATTTCATTATACAAACATGATTTACTTTCAGTAAATGAATTTAAAGATAATAATAATGATATGATTTTATAAGAAAAAAAATAATAATAATATAAACATAAACATATTTAAACTTTTTAATTAATATATAATTTATTTTTTAATATTATTCTTTTTTCTATTATTATTATTATTATTATTTTCACTTTTTTTTTTTTTTCATTATATATTTACTTTTATAAAATTATATATCTGTACTCTATTATTATTATTAATATTATTATTATTATTATTATTATAATTATTTTTTTTTTTTTTTTTTTTTTTTTTAGTTTTATTTATTAATATAAATTAATAATAATAATAATAATAATTATAGATTTAATATATCAATTATTTAAAACAATTTACTTTTTATTTTTATATAATTAATAAATAAAAATAAAATAGAGTATATAATTTCCTTTTTTATATATATAAAAATTTGTTTATTTATGATCATTATTATAACAAAAAAATAATATTTAATATTACAAAATTAATTTTAATAATAATAATAATAATAATAATAATAATAATAATAATAATAAAAATAATAATAAAACTATATTTTCTAAGACCAAAAAATAGATTATAAAATAGTTATACAGGAGTGTTTATATTTTAAATTATAACATATAAATTTAAAAATGCAAGTTTTTTTTTTTTAATTTATTTATTTATTTTATTCAATTAAAAATTATTTATATTAATTTATTTAAATTTTAGAGGAGTTATTTGGTAGAAAAGGTGAAAGATCAACGAACGACGAACAGGAATTTTAAAGATATCATATTATTCTCTAAAATCTAAAATTAATTTTTATTTTTATTATTGTTATTTTTATTATTTTAATTTTTTATTTTTAATTTTTTTTTTTTTTCAGAATTTCCTCCAAAGAAAAGATGATTGCCCCGCTCTTCTCTTATACCTGTATATGATAAGGGCAATCATTTATTTTTTCATAATTTATAATTTATTAATATTATTATTAATATTATTAAGTTTTTTTTTTTTTTTTTTTTTTTTTTTTTTTTTTTTTTTTTTTTTTAATATAATTTATTTCTTTATTATTTTTACTCTATATTAATTTGTTCTTCTTTAATTAAATAAATATATAATTTAATCTTATAATTATTTACTTATCATTCAAACTTTATGTATAATATTTTTTTTTATAATTAATAAATATAATTATAAATAAATGTTTAATATGTTTTATTATAGTACTATATTAGATTTATAACAAATATTAATACCAATATTTCTAATAATAATAATAATAATAATAATAAATTCTTTAATAATTTAATCAATTTGTAAATTTCTGAAAAAAAAAAAAAAAAAAAAAAAAAATATATATATATATATATATAATAAAAATATATATTTTATTAATATATTTTATTTAAATATATATATATACTTTTTATATAAATATATAAAATAAAAACATTTATTATTTATTTTTTATAAATTAAATATAAACTTGATTGATTATAGTTGTATTTAAAATAATAATATTGAATTTTTTAAAAGGTAATTATTTTTTTTTTATTTTTTATTAAATATAATAATAATATAATTATTTAACATTAAAATTATATTGTTAAATTAAATAATAATTAAGGTTATATTGATAATATGCTTTTTAAATTTTATTGATATAAATTACATGTAATAATAGATATTTGAATAATAGATTCTTCTTAAATAAATAAATAATAATAATAATATAATAAATAATATATATAAAATATATTTCGGATTGAGTTAGTTCAAATAGAATAAGAATCTCAATATAAGAGACTATAAAATATTTATTAAACTAATTAATTAATATTTAATTGTAAAAATTAGAATAATTTTTATTAATAAAAATAATACTTTAAATAAAAACTTAATGTTTAAAATTATACTAAAAAATAAATATTCCCATAAAAATACTTCTGAAACAAGTTCTGCTTTATCTACCCCTACAGTATCTTTAGGAAATAAAAATGAAACATCTTCTTCAGAAAATGAGGAAAATCTCGAAAAAGACTATATGTCAGAGATCCCATCCAAAATAATTTAAAATATAATATCCGAAATATTCAAGGGAAATATAATAGAATGACAATTCTTAGTATGAAATGGGAGCATTCTAACAATAATAGTATTATTAAACTTACCATGAAATGGGTTTAGATAATAACTTATTCAGTATAATCATAATGCAAACCTTCCTGATGAAAGAAATAATAAAATAATAAATGTAACCATAAGTTATATATGAATGGATCATGCTTATCCATCCACAAATTATACTTATTGATTGCAAAGTATTTTAAAGTTATAATTATTAAACTTCTATCATTAATATTTTAATGATGAAAAAATTTATATATATAAAATCCTATTAGAAATTTGGATTTTAGGGAGAATAGGCGATAATAACACAAAAATCATAAAATATTTTAAAAAAAAAAAAGTCACTTAACTGATTCTTTGAGATGATTATTTAAAAATAATATTTATCTTGGAAATGAATAAAATAACCTAATAGGGAAAATTAGTAAAAATTAATCTATAAGAAAAAATTAATTGAAAGATAGAATCTTAATCAATTATGAAATGACTTACATTATATACTAATAAGTTTACATAGTTAAAAATAGTATAATTAGTTATAAATGAAATAAATTTTTAAAACCCCTTAAGATTATAATTCATCAAGTACACCGATATATAGTTAACAATATATTTTAATAGTTATTGCTATAACTACAAAGTGAATAAATATATAAAAGTTATTAATTATCTTCAAAGCGGATTATATTTGTAATTGATGTAAAACCCAATATATAGGAGGTATTCACACAAATTGAAATGATATAATATCACCCTTCAAGAGAAAGGTTTCCATCATATAAATAACAATATATAAACTATGTATTATAAGAGATGTTTTAGATATATCTAATATTAATGGTGTAATAATATTAAATACTTAGTTTTTAGGGGGAAATTATAAGATTATATGTATAATTAACAAATTATTTTAGCAATATTTAAATTAAATTAAATAATTAAAATAATGTTAAAATTATTTTATTCATGTAAAATTAAAGATTAATTTAGAATAGAAATAAATAATAGTTTAATAATAACAAGTTATATTATAAAATAGGATAATTTTATATACATATATTCACCAGTAAACCAATTTATTCATTACTGAATAACTAGGTTTAAGGGGGAATGTTAGAATATGTGAAATGTATGAAAAATAAGCTTCAAATTGTATTGAAAAATATTGTAATATAATTAATGTATAAGCTACGGTGTAATATAAAAACATAATATAAAAACATACCAGTTTGAATAATTAAATGCTAGTAACTCTTTATAATAAAATATATTAATAAAATTGATAAAATTATAAACCATAAATTCCTGACTCTTAACAATATTAATTATTATTCATATTAAAATAATACTCTACCAACAAATTAATTATAATTTTCTTATAGTAATGAAAAGTGTAATAAAAAAAATTATATTATTTAAAACTCTAATTATATATTTTATTAATATATATACATAATAAGCTTCATTCCTTTTTTAAAACATAATTAAATATTATCTTATATATATTTTTATAATTATTTTTTTTTTTATTTTTATTGTTTTAGTATTTTAATTCATTTTATATTTAATATAAAATTATTATTATTATTACTATTATAAAAGAATAAATAATAATACAATAATCACTAACACTGCTCATAATGATAATATTGATATTATTTTAATATAATAATTAAATATATATATATATATTTATAAAATATATTATTATTATTTTTTATATGTATATTAGTATATTATATATCATTTTATAGGATACATATAAGAAGTGATTTATGAAAAAATAATAGTATTAGTAATTAAAAAATAATTTGATTTCTATTTTATTATATATAAAGTTTTTATATGTTATTTTTATCTGGTTATTTTATAATAATAAGATAATTATTTAAAATTGATAATTATTTAATTAAACCAAATTTTAATATATTAAATTAATTATGAAATTACTATAATTATAATGATTTTTTTTATTTTGTCATCCATTTATACCCAAATAATAATATAATAATAATAAAATTTTAAATTTTATTTTATTTTATTTTTTTTTTTTTTTTTTGTTTTTATGAATGTACATTAAATTTAATTGTTGAAACTATTTTTAGTATAGTAATTAAAAAAAATAAAATAAATTAAAATATTATTTAGAACAGAACAATTAATTTGTATTTAGCTTTAAATTGTATTATGTTGTAGTATTATAAAATTAAAATTTAAGTGATTATTCATTAATTCTTGATATTTTATTTTTATACTAATAAAATTTTAAATGATATTTAAATTTTGTAAGATAATTATTAATAAATTTTAATATATATTAAAACTTTTTTTCTTTTATATAATAATGATTAATTAATTATTTATATTTAATTATTTTTTGAACTTTATATTTATTTAACATTATTATCAATATATATATATATATATTGATCGTTTTATTAATTTATATACTATCAATTAGTATCTTTTTATTTTAATTTTTTTTTTATTTATTATTATCTTTTTTTTTTTTTTTTTTTTTTTTTTATATATATATATTAAAAAAAAATAAAAGTAGAAGAAAAATAAGAAAAATTTTAGAGAGTCATTTTAATAAAGTAAATACATAAATTTATTTATTTTTAAATACAAAAAGTATAATTAAACAAAAATTAATAATAATAATTAAAAATAATTTGAACTAAAAAACTTTTTTTTATTTTTTTATATTAATATACATATATATATATTATGTTATAAATATATATTGGATATTTTATTTAAACAATATAAAAATTATATTAATATTTCAATTAATTTAATTTTATATATATTCATATACATATGTATAATTTTACAATTAAAACAGGAGAAAAAAGATTAAATTATTGTTCATTTATTATTTTTTAAGCATTATATAAATATATATTTACATATATATATATTTTTTTTTCGTTTACATCTCAAAAACAAAAACAAAAGAAAAAAAAAATTTTTCTATTTATTTTTAAATTATTAAAAAAAGAAAAAAGTAATCAAAATGGATGAAAAACAAAAGAGAAGTAATGATATTAACCAAGAAATTATGGCTTATTCCGAATATATCGATAATTTATTAGGCCATATTACAGAACTTACACCAAGATATTTACCAGTTAGTAATTCAGATAATAACCAAGGAGTCAAAGTTAATGATCTATTGGATTCTCTTAGAGATGGTATTCTTTTCGGTTTTATTCTTAGCCAAATTAATCCTGATAGTATTAATTTGGATAAATTAAATAGAGATATTGATCTTAGTAGTTTTGATGATAATAAAACTGTCCCAACTACTACAGATAGAGCTAAAGTTGTTTTTAAAGTTACTGCTAACCATAATATTATTTTAGAAAGTGCTAAGAAATGTGGTATTGTTGTCGTTAATATTGGTTCAGAAGTAAGTTTTTATTTATTGATTTATTTTTTATGATTGTTATTATTATTTATTTTTATTATTTATTTATTAATATTTTTTTTAGAAAAAAAAAATAATATTATAATTAATGATAATAAATTATTTATATGATGATAATAAATTTAATTAATTAAATATTATTTTTTATCTTTTAACTATTTATTGTAATATAATTATAGGATATTTTACAAAAGAATGTTGGCTTAGTTCTTGGTTTGTTATGGCAAATGGTAAATATATATATAACATAATATAAAAAATAATTCAATAAAAAATAGTATTATAAAAATATATAATTTGTTTACATATTAAGAATCGTATGGAGTTAAGAGTTATATAATACTTATTAATTTATTTATTTATTTATTTCATTTCATTAAATTTTAATAATGATAAAATAGATTAGATGTATTCTTTTAAAGGAAATTAATATTGATAATCACCCAGAACTTATTGTATTATTAGATCCTGAAGAAACCTTAGAAATGGCTGGTCAACTTTCTAATGAGCAATTATTGTTACGTTGGTTCAATTTCCATTTGAAGAAGAATGGTGGAAAACAAATTAATAACTTCTCAAAAGATATTTCTGATTCTGAAGCTTATTATTCTCTATTTGAACGTCTTAATATGATTGGTAGTAATAATGAGGAAGTAAAAGAACTTATTAAATCTGGTAGAAGCTTACCACTTACTGAAAAAGAAAAAAGAGCTGAAAATGTTCTCAAAATTGCAGAAATAATGAAATGCAAACGTTTTATTAATATTAATGTAAATTTAAAATATAAATTTAAATAACAATTGCTATATAATTAGAAAGATTTCCATTTTATAGACAATATAATATAAAATATACATATTTTATTTTTAAATTAATCAAAAATTAAAATTCTTTTATTTTTTATAATATATTTATTGATTTATAAAGAGAATTGTTAATGGACATGCACGATTAAATCTTAGTTTTGTCGCTACTATATTTAATAAGTATTCTAATGCTAATCTTACAAATGAGGTATAAATCTAAATATAAATAGTTAACATTTATTATTATTATTATTATATTTAAAAAATTTTATATATCCTATAGATTAAATATTTAAATTATGGAAATAAATATTTTAATTTATTTTTAAAATATTTAAATGTGTATAGATTATTCATTTTTAAATTTTTATCAATAAATAGTATACAGAAACAAATTTATATTAATTTCATAAAATATTTTTAATAAAATAAATTAAAATATATTAGGAATCTATGGAATATGTAAGAGAATTAATTCGTCGTATGAGAATAAAGGATAATGAGCACTATTTACCTTTGGATCAAGAAATTGAATTTGTTAGAAATATCTTAAGTAATAGTAATTATCTCACAAGCGAATTTTGTAAATTATACGGTGAACGTTTTAATCAAATTGGATGGTTGAATGAATATTCATTAGATGATTCCCTTGAAAAAGAAAGAGAAGAAGCTACTCTTAAAGAATTGAGTGAAATTGAAGCATGTGATAAGATAATTGAAGAATTAAGTGCACAATTGGAAGAAAAGAATAAGACCATTGAAGAAATGACTAGCAAGAATAATGAAGCCAACAAAGATATAGAACAATTTACTACACAAACAGGTGAATTAAGAGCCAATATTGAAAAACTTAATTCTGAAGTTAGCGAAAAGGGTTCAAAGATTGAAGAAATAACAAAAGCAAATGAAGAGAAAAAAGCAAAGATTAAAGAATTGGAAGAATTAAATGAAAAGCAAACAGAATCCTTCAATAATTTCAAAAAAACAGTAAGTGAACAATTACGTATTATTGAAACCATGATGAAGAAGGATATGACTCAAATTAATAAAATTGAAATGGAACATGGTAATGAAAGCATGGAAGGTCTTGAAGACACTCAAGAAGAGGAAAACAAAAAAGACGTAGAGAATGAAACCATTGAGAATTTCGCCAATTTAGAAAATGAAATTGGTAATGTTGTTGATCCTACTTTGAATGACACCTACAAGAAGGTAGAAAATTACGTTAAACGTCTTCTTGAAGAATTAAAGAAATCAAAAGAACAAAATTACATTTATAAATCCCAAATTGCTCAAAATGATAAGATTAATGCTATTTTGAATGAAAAAATTTATCAATATTCCGAAAATGCTTGTAAAGAATCAAATTCAGGTGTTACTCTTAAAGGTAAAGCTAATTCAAAGACTAACCTTTCCCAAAAGAAAGCTAAAAATTAAAAAGAAACAAATTAAATAAATAATATAATAAATTATTTAATAATATAATTATTATTATATTAGTAATAATAATTTTATGTTAACATGTATTAAAATATTATAATAAAATAAAAAAAAAATAAAAATATAATATTATAATGTATTATAATGTTAGAAAAAAAATAATACTAAATTAATATCAAATAAACTATTTAATAATAAAAAAATAGTTGATGATTAAAAATTATTTTTTTATAATAAAATAGAAAAGTATTTATATAATATATAAAAAATAAATTATAAAAATAAATAAATATATTAATAAAAAAATAAAATATAATATAATATAATAAAAAAAAAATAAAAAAAAATAAATATAATAAAAAAAAATAAAATAAAAAAAAAAAAATTAAAATAAAAAAATAAAATAAAAAATAAAATAAAAAATAAAATAAAAAATAAAATAAAAAATAAAATAAAATTAAAATTAAAAACGAATGAATTAAAAATATATACAATAATTGTAATAATTGTAAATAAATAAATAATAATAATATTTATATAATAATAATAAATATAAAAATTTAAATAAGATTTAATTGATTAGTTTTATAAAAATATATATACAATTAATATATATATATATATATATATATTTATTTTTTATTATATAAAATATTTTGAAAAAAGAAAAAAATAAAAATGAAGAATAAAAAAAATAAAAATAAAAATAAAAAAAGAATAACAATAAAAAAAATAAAATAAAAACAAATCAAAATATAAAATTCATAATAAAGCTGAAAATTATATTTTGGCTAAAATTAATATTAAACTATAAAATCATTTATAAATATATATTTGATATGGAAAGGTTTACTGATAAATTAAGTATATTAAATAATTCCAAAATTTTCGAACTTTCTTTTATTTATTTATTTATTTATTTATTTATTTATTTATTTTGTTTGTTTTCTCTATTAAAATAATGGAAAATTATGCATATTTTGTTTATTTTTTTATTATTATTATATATTATAATTAAATATCATATCAATTTTTTTTTTAGAAACCATGGAAGAACTATTATAAAATGTAACAATATATTTATAAAAAAAAAAAAAAAAAAAAAAAAAAAAAACATATATATGGTTATATTGTAATAAATATTCATAATAATAATATATTAAATATAAGTCATAAGAGAGTATTTATATGGTTATAATTAATACTGAAAATTATTATTAAAAAATATAATATTAATAATTAATAATATATTTATAAATAATAATAATGGTGAATAATAATTATTATAATTATTATATATTTATAACTAATAATAATGATAAAATAAATAAATGATTTTATACAATTATATTTTGTATTTTTAAAGAATTTTAACAAGATAAATTGTAAATTAATTTTTAAGGCAAAATATTGTATTAAAAAAAAATTAAAAGTAACTTTTAATAATTAATTATAATCATAAATAATAACCTAGTCAAAATTAATTATATAATTATGAGTAGTTACTCATAATAATAATAATTTTTAGTATGAAAACTGAAGAGAGATATTTTGTATACTCATAATAATAATATTAATAATAATTTTATAAATAATAATTTTAAAAAAAAATTCATACTTTAGGCTTATTTTCAAAGTAAAGTTTCTATAATCAATACTATGATAAAAAAAAAAAAAAAAAAGACATATATTTTATTTAGTATTTTTTTTTAAAAAAAAATTCTAAATTTCCCCAATATAGATTAATACGATAAAGTAGTTTATAGATTTAGGTAAAACAAGGTTATAAATTTTAGGCTAAATAACCTAACAAAAACATAAATTTAATGTACAAAGGTACAAAGGACATATTTTAAATTGAATACTATCATGTGATTATATATAATTTATATTGAATTTTTGGTAAATATCATAAATAGTTTCATCCACATTTTTCATTTGTGGTCATTAAAATTTATTTTTTACTTTTATCAAAAATTTAAACTTTATTTAACATTATTTCGTTTATAAGATAATATAATATTATTTTTATAATATAAATAACTATATATATAAATATAATATCATTAATTCATAAATATATGTAATTTTATAAAAATTTTTAATTTTTTATGAATATTAAGTTACAAAAAGTTAACCTTTTTTTAAAAAAATTATTTATCAATAAAGAATAATAAATAACAATATAAATAATTAAATAGATAAATAAATGAATAAATAATAAAAAAATAAACTTAAAAATTATAATGTAAATAATACTTAAAATTTATGTAATTATAATCTTTTAATTTATAATTAAATTTTTAATATACAAATATATGAGTGAAATATATATATTTTTTAGAAAAAAAATATTATAAATTATTTAATTAATTTAAATTTCTGTATTTTTTTTTTTTTTTTTTTTTTTTAGTAAAGTATCAAAATAACAATTAAGAAAAAAGTTTTTAAATTTATTTGTTTCATATAAATAACAGAAGGAATCATATCAAATTCAAATAAAATTTAAATAATAGTGATTCAGTTATTCATCATTTAAATAGAAATCGAAAAAAATACATAAACTCTATTTAAATGATGAATAGAGTTCAAATCAATTAACCAGGGTTAATTCTTGAAATAAAATTTTTAAAATTAATAAAAATAAATTTATATAAATATCTTGATTTATATAAAAGAATTTTTTGAATTATAAATAATATTATAATTTATTATCTAAGATAAATAAATATTATAATTAATGATAAATGGTAAATTTTTATAATTTTTAATTGAATATTATTTTTAAAATTTATATTATTTGTTATATTTTTAATAACTAAATATAACATAGATCTGTTATATCACTATAAATAAAAATATAAAGTTATTAAAACTTTATATTTTTTTATTTCATTTTATTAATATATACTTCAATATATTATTAAATATATTATTATTTTATAAAAATATAAAATAAAGTTTCACGAAATCAAATCTTTTTAATTAAAAAAAAAAAAAAAAACATGAAAATATTGAATATAATAATAAATTAAAGACAAAAAATAAAAAGTGAAAAAACGTTTTTTTTTTTTATTAAGGTTTATTTTATTTTATTGATAATTTAATATATTAATTCCATATATTATTTAATTTGTTAATTATAGTAATAAATTCCGCTTATGTAAAACTTTATTCCTGATTATATTACAAGTAAATTAAAATTTCAAATAAGAAATTTGGTTATTTTTTAAATAGAAAAATAAATGAAAATAAATAAGTAAATAAATATACTATTTTTAAATAAATTAATTAATAATAAAAAAAATAAGTAAATATATAAAAATATTAAATAATTAAATAAATGATTAAATAAATTGTTAAATAAAAAATAAAATTTTAACAATTTTTTTGTATTTAAATATTGAATTTCAAATTATATATTTTTCCGTTATTTTTCCGTTTTATTTTTATTTTTATATCTAATATAGGTTTATAAATTTAATATTCATATACAAACAACTATGTTTTTAAATTATATTCTACTTAAAAATTTGTTTCTATTAATTTTTATATATGAAATTTCTTTATTAATTCATTTAAATTCATTTCTTTTTGTGATTACTATCAAAATATTGAATAAAATAAACTATAAACGAATTGTTTTGTATAATTTTTTTTTTTAAATTAAAGGATATTTAAATTTTTATTTGTTGAGCTTTTTTTTTTTTATAATTATTATTTCAATTGAATTTACTATAGTTCACAAATTCATTTTCATATTTCATAATTACTTTCATAATTTATCTATTATATATTTTCACGTTATATACAATTATCTTTATTAATGTCAATAACAGTACTAATAAATAGAACTATTTATCATTTTTTTCAAAATTTATTCAAAAAAAATTAAATAATTTATGAGTATATAAAATTTCATTTTATTTAATTTTTTTTGAATATATTTTAAAAAAAAAATAATGTATTAATTCAATATATTATAATATATAATATATATTTATAATAAATAGAATATATAACAAAAGAATATATTAAAGATGTAAAGAAATTTAAGCCAAAAATCAATACATGTATTAAAGAAATAAACACTTAAAAAAAAATAAAGGTTAATAATTTAATTCAATTTCAAATATAATTTAATATTAAAATTTTATTAATTACATATATTAAATTAAGATCAATATATTTTTAACTGTAAAAAAAATATATATCCTTAATACAAATTTCATATGTTAATATACACTTTTTCCATAAATAAAATTTAATACCAATATCTGACATATTATATATAGTATTTAATTATTTCATATATTATTATATATACTATAAATAATAAATAAACCTAAAAAAAAATATTTTTAATATACAAACTTTATTTCAACATATTTAATATATAAAACCCATTAATTATAATATAATTATAATATATGTAATATTTATATTTATGAACATATATTAAAAAAAAATAAAGTAAAAAGAAAAAAAATAAAAAATATAAAAAATATATAGTATATATATTTAGTATATATGTATTTCAGGTATAATAATATTAACAAAAAAAGCTTTTTTTAGTTTATTATATATAGAATTTATAAATCCTTTTAATATGAAAAAAAGAAAAGATATATAAAAAAAATTTTTTTTGTGTATGTTAAAGATCTTTCTTGTATAAAAAAAAAAAAAAAAAAAAAAGGAAAACATAATCAAATTTCAATTTTTTATTAAATTCTTTAAAAAGTTTTTTTTATTATTATACAGAAAAAAAAAATTATTATATATTAAAAGTAAGAGGGAAATTATATTAAATATAGATTACTTTTAAATTAAAGTAATTCAATTTTATGGAAATAATTTTGAAATAGAAAGGTAAAAAAATAATTTATAACAGTTTAATTTAAAAAAAATATATTATTCTGAATATATAGATATTGATATTTATTATAATTTTTTTCGTTATTATTTATTTATATTATCCAATACTTTATAATTTTTATGTAATATATATATATTTTTGTAAATTATAGATATATTATAATAGTTTCATAATTTTTATATCAAATAATTCAAAATTTCAATATTTTGTATTAAATTCAAAAAGAGTTGACAAGTTTATATTTATTATCTCTTCAAAATACAAATCAATAATATAAAATATATATAAAAATTACTATTATTATTATTTGTTTTTGTTTTTATTTTAAAATTAAAAAAAATAATAATAAAATATAATAAAATAAAAATAAAAATAAAAATAAAAATAATATCATTTATAATTATTTACTATATATAATTTTTGGAATTTCTGTAAAAACAAAATATATATATATTTAATAATATTGAATTTCACTTTTAAAACAAGTGTAAATTATTTATTATTCTAAATAGTATAATATAGTAAATTTTTTAAAATGACAAATGGTAAAATATTTGAAAAAACATATATGAATAATTTCAATTTTATTTATTATTTGAAAATTTTCTAATGTATATCATTATATTACTTTATTTACACTGTTGTATAAAAATATAACATTTATGAAATAAAGGACGTATTCGTTTATATTCTGAAAATAATTCAAAAAGCAATAATACTAACAATTATGGACATAATTTAAATAAACCTACTCAAATAAAAAATTCAAGAATTTCAAAAAAAAATCGTTTACCTCCACCACCAAGATGTTACAGATTTATTCAATCTTTTTATAATTATAATTCACCAACAACCAATGTACCAACATCAACAACTGCAGTAGCTACGGCTGCAGCTTATGCAGCCTATAACAGACATAAAGCTAATCATATGCATTCTATTTTAGAAAACAATAATACTGTTAATATTGTAGCAGCTGCTGCTACAGGTTATGGTAATAATATTAGTCCCACATTAAAAAGTAATAATCCTGCTCTAAAATCATTATCTCTTTCAAATTCAAGTTCCTTATTTAAAACTTCTTCCATATCTCCAAAAATATCACCAAAATTTTCAAATTCAAAATTGAAAGAAACTGATTTACATTATTCTAATGATACATATACCCATCCCACAACAAGTGGATCATCTTCTCCAAATTATGATAAAGAAAATTTAATTAATAATATAAAAAAAAGGTATTCTAATCATTTAATTATGAAATACGTAATAAATATACAAATTATATAAACTATTCTAATTCTTCAATAAATTAATAATAATAATAATAATAATAATAATAATAATAGTAATTCTAGAATTAATTATGCCTTACAATTATTAAGTGATGCTGATCATTATAAAGAAGATGATTTGGAATGCATTTCTTTAAGAAAAGAAGCCGTTGAAATATTGAAGGTAATAATGAATATAAAATTTGAATATAATGAATTTAAAAAAAAAAAAAAAAAAAAAAAAAAGTAGTGTGAAATAATTATTTATTTTCTTAAAATATTAAATATATATATATATAATTTTTGTTTTTCCTTTTATTTATTTATTTATTTTTTATTGTTGTGTTGTTTTTGTATCTTTTTTAAAAATCAAAAATAATTCATATTTTAGGATTATAAATTTTATAAAAGTCAAGTTGCTCAATTATATCAAATGGGTTTATATTATGTATATGAAAAAGATTATCAAAAAGCATTTGATATTTTTAAAGAAGCACACGAATATCATTATCCAGCAGCTACCTTTCAATTAGCAAGATATTATGAATCAGGAATTTTAGAATCCATTCCTAAAGATAATAAAATGGCTCAAAAATATTATAGACAAGCTGCATTGAATAGTTACTGTAAAGCCATGTATCGTTTAAGTATGGCATATCTTCATGGAGAAATTGGATGTAAAAAATCTAAAAAGGAATCTATACGTTGGCTTCATCGTTGCACATGGAGTATTGATGATAAGGAACAAATAGTAGTTGGTGAAGCAATGTATCAACTCTCCAAATTTTATGAAAAAGGAATGACTAATGATAAAGAAAAAGATCAAAAATCAGCCGCTTCTTATCTTAGAATGGCAGCAGAAAAATATTGTGTTGAAGCCCAAGATTATTTAGGTTATTGTTATCAAAATGGTCATTTGACTTATCCTATTAATTTGAAAAAAGCACTTTATTGGTATACTCAAGCGGCAAATGGTCATTGTATTGAATCTAAAATATCACTATGTCATTTATATCTTACTGGTTCATTACCAGATGTTCCACAAGATGATTCCGAGGCCTTATATTGGATTAGGAGAGCGGCTAACTCAACTCATGTTAATAATTGTACTCAAAAATTTTCAAGAGCTAAAGCACAATATATTTTAGGCTGGTTCTTTGAAGAAGGCTTAGAAAATATTTTAGATAAGAATAAGAAAGAAGCCATTAAATGGTATTTAAAGGCATACCTTGAAGGTGTTCCAGATGCTAAAATGGCATTAAAGCATTTTTCAAGTGAAGAAATTGAAGAAGTTGAAGAAGAAGAAAAAAGAAAAAATAAATATGGCCATAATTCTTCAGAAGATGAATTAAATGGTCCTTGTAATGGTAACAATTCCTCTGATACATTAATTGATAGTGACGGTGAGGAAAAATCGGATTATTCTTTTAGTGAATATTCTGATAATAAAAGTTCAACCAGTGACAAATCAAGCAGCTCATTAAATATAAAAATTATGAATATTGCATCATCCATTTTTAACCATAGTCATTTAAAGAATATTTGCCACAGAAAATCTTCATCAAATATGCATGAAAGCGAACATGAACATGATCATGATATAATTAATGAAATAGCATTCGTTAATGAAAATAAACCATCAGTATCATCTGAATTCGTTCAAAATGTTACAAACAGTGAAACATTGAAAATATCAGAAATCAATTGCAAGGCTATAAATAAAAAATCATCTGATTCATCAAATTTAACAACTGAAAATAAATCTCCGAACGATAAAAAAAATAAAAATAAATCTGATAAAGTTATATTAAAAGAATCTCCATCAGAAAATGAATCATTATTAAAACCTAATAATATTGATTGTCCCAATTTAGAAAAAAGAATTGAAAAAGCTACTTTTCACAATAATAAAATTCATATGGAACAATTAAATAATAAAATTAATAAGGTCAATTGTCAGAAGGAAAATAATGAAATATTCTTACCAAATAAGGATAGTGATAATGATAACGTCTCAGTTAAAAATGAATCAAAAAAATTATATAAAGACAAATTAAAATCAGTTGATAATGAAGATCAAAATCCTTTATCAAAAGGAAATAATGTCATGAGTGAAAAAAAAAAACAATACATTTCAAAAATCAATTCCGATTTAGTAAAATCCATGATAATTGCGAAATCAGAACCAACTTCACCCTATTTAACACCATTTTCAGGTATTAGTAGTAATTCTTCACACCATTGGGAAGATAAAGAAAATATTTACCCTACTAAATATTTGGAATATATGTCAGATAGAGTTCACAATTATAATTCTTACTACTCCTGTATATCAGATGATTGTAGTACTGCCAGTAGTAGTTATTGCTGTAACAGTTGTTGCAATTGCTGTCATTCTTCAAAAATGAGCAATAATGTCAGTTCTTCCAGTACTAACATTAAACATATGAGTAATACCTTAATTCTTAAAGCCTCTGATTCAATATTTGGTGAAGAATATGCAAATAGCAATTATGATACCCACAGTCAAGATTCTTCTTTTTCTTCAGTAACTAGTTGTGATAAACAAAATTTAAAATCCCATCTTCATTATACTGCTCAAAAATTTGCAGGATATGATAAAAGTCAAATTACCTCCTCAGATCGTATGAAAGCCTACAATCATTATAGAAGAGTGATAAGTCATAGAAATAAAATTAAAAACTTAGAAAATTCTTCAATAAATATAAATAAATCTTTCTCATCAAATTCAAGAAAATTAGTTCGTCGTCATAGTCACAGTGGTATTCCAGAAAGTTTGGTTCGCTCTCATAGTTATAGTGGTATTCCAGCTAAGTCTGATTCAACAACCTTATTAAACATGGAAGATACCTCCGTTTCTAGTAATTCGTTTGGATTAACTAAAGGATCTAAATCAAGTCATATCCCTCTTGCCCAACTTCATATAAGTACTGATGAGGATACATTAAGACTTCATCATATTAAAGGATTGGATGATGCAGAAAGTGAAATATCATACGTATATCCTCAGTCTTCAAATATTTTTGATAATTTTGAGAGAAAGGAGGAACATCATGATTATGGCTACAACAATGAACGTCGCCAAAGCAAGCCAAAGACTGTAGTAAAAAGTTTTCAACATACCCATCATCATCATCATTATCAACATAATAATCCTAATTTTTCAAGTATTACTCATAGTCTTAGTTTAACCCATGGTCATCAAGAACATCACTATCATCATCATCATAAACGTAGTCATAGTCATAACCATTCTAGTCATTTGAGTAGTAGTATCTTTAAATTTAAAATGAATCATTCATTAGCTGTATTATCACTAAATCATTCAAAATCAATTGACACTTTAGAATCTGGGAATTCTAATCAATCCTTAAATAATAATGAAAAGAAGATTGATGACAGTGTTAAAGATGAAGATCAAAATTTGAATCCTTCAAAAGAATTATCCAAAGATAAAAAAGAGCAATTTAATGAAGTAGAAATAAAATTAAAGGAAAATGAAGATATAAATAATAATAAAGTAAAAAATGAAATAAATAGTAATAAACTTTCTCAATGTCAAAATATCATTGTAATTGAAAAAGTAGAAGAAAATAAAAGTGAAATTAATACTAATGAAGAAAATAATAATAAAAATATTAATGTTAAAGAAAAGAAATTGACTAAAACAACTAATGAAGAAAATTACCATATTAAAGATAAAAAAAATATATTTCTTGAAATAATAAAGTTAAATCATAATAATGATGATAATGTTAATATCGATAAAAAGAGTACTATCAAAGAAAAAAGTATAAATCATACAAATATCATTCCAGTAAGATTACTGGAAAAACTTAATAAAGATTTCCCTGGATCATTAAAAAATAAACCTTCTAATAAAACTGATAATTCTCAATTTAGTCCTTCAAAATTACATCATCTATCCCTTTTTAATAGATTACATATTCATAATGATAAAAAATTCATTCATGAAAATAATCATCATTTTTGGAATAAAATTCATGGTTTTCATCATCACTCTAATGAATAAAAATTTTTTATTAATTAAAAAAAAAAAATTATAAGTATATAATGAATTAAAGTAATTAATAATAATTATAATAATGATAACCAAAGGGAAAAAAGGCTCATTGAATAACTATTTTTATGTTATTTAAATAAAATTTTAAAAATTTTATAATATTTTTTATAGTTAAAAAAAAAAAAAGTAATAATAACTATACAACATAGAAGAAAGTGGATAAAATATTTAATATATTTTTATTTTAGAATTCTATTAATTTTTAAAATTTTAAAATTTATATTAATTTAAATATCACTATGTATTTATTAATTTATTTACTTACTGTTTATTTACTTACTGTTTATTTATTATTTATTTACTTATTCATTCATTTATTTATTTATTCATTTATTCATTTATTCATTTATTTTTTATTTATTCATTAATTTATTAATTTATTAATTTATTTATTTATTTATTTATTTATTTATTTATTTATTTATTTATTTATTTATTTATTTATTTATTTATTTATTTATTTATTTATTTATTTATTTATTTATTTATTTATTTATTTATTTATTTATTTATTTATTTATTAAGTAAAAAAATTTTTTTAAAATGTAAATATACATAAAAAAAGATTAAATATATATATATATAAAGATATATAAAGATTAAATAATATACTTTATATATATTATTAATTAATAATTTCTATTAATAATAATATGGATTTTATTCCATTATATAACTTATTTAATTATTATCAAAAATAAAAAAAAAAGAAGTAATTATTTTATTATTCTTAATTTACATTTCTTTTTTTTTTTTTTTTTTTTTTTTTTCTATTTTTTCTATAAAGCAATATTAAAATAGGTAAATTATATTTTTTTTTTTTTTTTTTTTTTTTTTCATTTTATTCTCAAATCTATTAATTTAAAATATATATAAATATAAAATATAAAATTATTTATTAAATTTCGAATTATTGAATTTGAAATTTCGAAATTACAATTTGAATATATATAAATAAATTTTCTTTTTTCTTTTTTTTTTTTTTTTAGAAATAGGTAATATAGTTAAATATTTAATTTAATAATAGTAATTATTCCTGTAAGATATATTAAATAAGAATTTTATAATAAATTAAAAAGTTAAAATAAAAAAGTCAGAAATAAATGAAAATATAAATTCGAAATATACATCAAAAATGGTTTTTAACGAGGAGCAAAGACAATTTATGTTAAAAAGTAGAGAAATTGCTAAACAAAAATTAAAATTAAAGCAAGAAAAAAAAAAGAAAGGAAAAAATACTGAAAAAGATGAAATTATAATTATAGATGATGAACCAAGTCAAAAAGTAGAAAAAACAGAAAAAACAGAGACCAATGATAGTCAACCAAATATTATAAAAGATATAATTGATTCAACCATAATTGATAATGGTTTAGATACAGGAAATAAGAAAAATCGTAAAAGGAAAATTGTATATTGTGATTATAATTTATCAGAAATTGTAGATACCAAGGGTGGTTTCTTAATTGAAAAATCTGAAGAAGACTATAATAAAGAAAAAGAAAAAGAAAAAAAGATAAAACATAATATTCGTAATAATAATAATAATTTTATTATTTTATCATAATTATTATAAACGAAAAAAATAAAAATTAATTTTATAGTTAGATATATATAAAAAAATTTATTTATTTTTTTTTTTTTTTTTTTTTTTTTTTACAAAATTAAAATGAAATCTAATGAATAAAAATTTTTATATAATTTATATATATAAATATTATATAATATTATAGCTATAAATCTTGATTTAAGTAAAAATCCAAAATGTCAAGAATGTGATTCATTAGATATTGATTATAATTATTTGGATAATTTCAAAGTTTTAGTATGTAGAAATTGTAGAACAAAAATGCCAGAGAAATATAGTTTATTAACCAAAACAGAATGTAAAGAAGATTATTTACTAACGGATAGTAAGTTTTTTTAAAAAAAAGAATAAAATAAAAAAAAATAAAATGAAATTAATAAAAAGAGAAATTAAAATTTATTTTATTATTGAAATAATAAAATAATAATTTATATATATATATATATTTTTTTTTTATTATTATTTTCTCCTTCATGTTTATTTTAAAATTAATAAATATTAATTTAATATATATTAATATATATAAATATTCATATACATATATTAATGTAAAAAATATAAAAAAATAAGGTGAACTTCGTGATAGAGAACTTTTGCCTTGTTGGGAAAGACCAAATCCACATAAATCAACATGGAATAATATGATGTTATTTGTTCGTTATCAGGTAAATTTTTCATAGTAAAATAATAATAATAATAAAAAAAAAAAATATATCAATATTTAATATCTGTTATTATAATATTTTTTAAAGTAATTTTCATATAAATTAAACAGTTAATTAACTACAAATTTTGTAATTTAAATTTATGAAAAAAAAAAAAAAAAAAAAAAAAAAGGTTGAAGAATATGCATTTAAGAAATGGGGAAGTGAACAAGGTTTAGATGATGAATTTGATAGAAGAGAAACCGAGAAAAGACAAAGAAAAGAAAAAAAATTTAATGCTAAATTAAAAGGTACTTTTTATATATATTATAATAATAAAATATAAATTTTACTATTAATTATTCTTAATGGTAATAAATATTAACTTATACTTTTTTCTATAATAATTTAATTATATATAAATTTATTTATTTATTTACTTTTTAAATCATATAATAAAATAAAATATAACTTTTAGAACTTCGTAGAAATACAAGAACAAGTATTTGGCTAAAAGAAAAAGATAAAAAGCATGTTCATGAATTTGGTCAAACAGTCTATAATGAAGAAACCGGTGAAAATGTTCGTCGCTGTAATATATGTGGATATTTAGAAGAATTTGAAGAATTTTAGAAAAAATTAAAATTAAAAAAAAAAAAAAAAAATGAAAGAATGAAAGAAAAAGAAGAAGAAAATTATAATATATATTTAGCATTATAATCAAATAAATATATTCTCTTATCTCTTAATAATCTTAATAATAATAATAATAATATAATAATATAATATGTTTTAATATTATTATTATTATTGTTGTTGTTGTAATTATTATTATTATTATTAAAATAATGATAAAAAGAAAAGAAAAAAAAGAAATAAACAAAAAGTAGTTATATATATATATATATATATATATATATATATATCTCATAAACTATCTGTTAATTAGGGCTAATATTGAAAAGTTATAATGAATACAAATTATAAAGTAGAAAACAGAAGAAATGTTTTATATTTTAATTTCATTAATATATTTATTTAAATACAGAATGAGGAGTTTTATATTTAAATTTCAAATATATATTTATATTTATTTAAAAAAAAGAATGAAATATTTTATATTTTAATTTCATTTATATATATACATTTAAAAATATCCAAAGTTTTTATTACTGATTTGATAATAATAAAAGATATTTTAAAAATAAATAAAATAATAATAAAAAAAGAAAATATTTATTATCAGAACTATATACTTATATCCAATAAACTAATACTACTAATAATTAAAAAAAAAAAAAAAAAAAAAAAATAAATAAAAAAAAATAAAAAAAAAATTAAAAAAAAAAAATAAATTTAAATATGTAAATTTATAATTTAATTATTAATAATTTTATTATTATTATTATTATTATTATTATTATTATTATTATTATTATTATTATTATTATTATTATTATTATTATTTTTATTTTTATTATTATTTTTATTATTATTTTTATTATTATTATTATTATTATTTTTAAAAAAATATATTTATACTATTCATATTTACATATATCTAATGTAATAAAACTAAAGTGTATCTTTTTTTTTTTTTTTTTAATTTAATAAAATTTAACAGAAAAAAAAAATTAAAACAAAATTAAAAATTATAATAATAATAAGTCAATAAATTAAATAATAAAATATTAAAATCAAGTAAAAAAAATAATTTTTTTTTTTTTTTTTTTTTTTTTTTTTTTTGCTTTTCTTTTTCTTGTTTATACACAATCTCTATTCTGTAATTACATTAAATAATATATATATATATATATATATATATATATATTTATGTATCTTTTTTCACAATTATGGGAAATTATAAAAGCCGGATTCTACCAAGAATCTATAGACAGTATTATCAACCTTTTTACGGTCAAAGGATCGATCAAATGAATTGTATAGTTTAACTCTTTCACTATCAGGAACCTATTTTATTCATAATTAATTAATTTTTTTTTTTTTTTCATTTTAAAAATTAAAAAGTAAATTTATAAATTATATAAATTTATTTTAATAATTATAATAAATTCTCATTAAAATTAATAATTAATAATTAATTATTACAATTTCATTTCTTGAAGCATAATCATATAATTTATCAAGTATTTCAGACATGTCCATTGGTTTTTCTTCTTCTTCACCTGATTTATCATCTTTATCATCTTTATCAACAGATGAAGAAGAGGATTCTAATGGAAGTAGTGGAACCGAGGAAGGTGTTGGATTCATTAAATCGGCACGTAAACGTTTCATGTAAGAACGGAAACGGTCATGGAAGAGTGGTTGAGCCCATGGTTCATTAAAGAATTTCTTAAAGTCAGGTATTATTCCTTCATCGAATCTTGATATCAAACGGTTCAAATACTTCTCATGCATACCATACAAGCAAAGCATATTTTCACTAAATAAGTTTTCATTACCTATATATGTTACTGATTGAATAAAACCGAAGATATCAATATGAATATGGAAATATTCAATATCTGCATTCTTCTTTCTTACTTCATTATTATTATGAATAATTAAATCTCTTCCCTATTATTATTTTTTATTAATAATAAAATAAAAAAAAATTGTATTTAAATTTTAATATTTTTTTAATTATTATTATTATCATTATCATTATTATTATTATTATTATTATTATTATTATTATTATTATTATTATTATTATTATTATTATTATTATTATTATTATTATTATTATTATTATTATTATTATTATTATTATTATTATTATTATTATTATTATTATTATTATTATTATTATTATTATTATTATTATTATTATTATTATTATTATTATTATTATTATTATTATTATTATTATTATTATTATTATTATTATTATTATTATTATTATTATTATTATTATTATTATTATTATTATTATTATTATTATTATTATTATTATTATTATTATTATTATTATTATTATTATTATTATTATTATTATTATTATTATTATTATTATTATTATTATTATTATTATTATTATTATTATTATTATATATTTAATTATATATTTAATTATATATTTAATATATTTACATAATTTTTATCAGTTTTTCTGAAAGCTTTAGTTTGGTTATATAGATAAGGTCTATCGAAATGGAAATACATTAAATCTCCCGGTAATAAAGATCTAGTAGCAACTAAATCATTAAAACTAATCAATGCTTCATTTTCTTTTTAATATCGTTAATAGCTTTTTCATTTCCTTCAAATATTGGTAATAATGTTAAAGCAAGCTATTATAATAATTTTAATTAGAAAGAAAAAAAAAAAAAAAAAAAAAAAAAAAAAAAAAATATATATATATATATATATATATATATTTATGATATATGATAAAATTAATAATTTTTCAAGTACTTGTTTATATAAAAATTCAAATAATTATCTCAATATATATATATATAAATTATTTTTATTATTATAAAAATAATAGTAATAATAATTCAAAAATAATATTTACTTTCTTTCCACATTCTTTTGAATTATAATAACTATGATTCCATAAAGTTTCATATCTACTGGTATATCTAGTCAATGGACCTGCAGAAAAGCTATAAAAAAAATTTTTTTTCAATTAATAATAATAATACCAGTATTATTAAAATATTCATATTAATCATATTAAAAAAAGAATAAGATAATAAAAAAAATAAAAGATTAGCAATAAAAGTTATATATATATTTTATAAATTTTTAAAAAAAAAAATTAATATATAATATAAAAATTTACATATAATCATCATTAGTTTGGAAATGACTTCCAATAATTAAATTTCCATCAAATACTAAATAGGAATTATTTATGGCATTGAAAATATCAATATTTGTTGTTTTTTTATCTACATAGAAAAAGCCATCAATTTTATCAATAATAACACTCTTTTGATTTTCATCAATAGTACTCTTTTATATTTTTTATATAAGAGGTACATATATATTTAAATTATTAATTTAATTTAAATAAATTATTTAAAATATTGAAGATATAATATATATAAATAATAAACCAATTTAAAAAAAAAAAATTACATTTAATATTATATCTGTTAATTTATTTCCTTGACTTTCAAAAGATACTAATTGATAATTTAATAATATTCTAACTCCTAAAGAATCAATAAAGTTTAATATCTTTTTTTATATATGTTTTTTAAAATAAAAAAAAAAAATAAAAAAATAGAAAGCAATATATATATGTTAGTAATAATAATAATTAATTTTATTATTAAATAATTATTAATAATATTTTTTAAAAATGATATATATATATATATATATATATTAAATAACATTTTTTTATGAAAACATTTATGATATAAACTTTAAAAAAAAATTATTAAAAATTTTAACATATATATATTTACTTTTTTTTCAAGTGGTCGATTATCAAACCATTGACGAATATTTTTATCATAATTTGGAACAACAAAGAAAATTTGTTCTGGTTGAACATTTTCAGTAAGAGCTTTTTTTTTATGAATAAAATAATAATAATAATAATAATAATAATAATAATAATAATGATAATGATAATAGTTAATAATTGAATAAAAAATTAATAATTTTTTAAAAAATAATATAAATAAATTTATATATTTACCTTTCAAAATTGGGAATGCTTGAATATCATTACCATAACTTTAAATATTTTTTTAATTTAAATAAAAAAAAAAAATATTCATTATTAAAATTCAAATTTCAAAATATTTTAAATTTTTTATGTAAAATAATATATATTTATATATATTTTATATATAACAATTTTATTTACACCACATAATTTTGTTCGGTAGAAGTATTAGCTAAACTTTCAATAAATTCAATACAAGTTTCAATATTAGAACCAGAATATATACCTTGGAGTTCACTAAACTTTTTATCGAGAACTTCTGGATGGAATTGTAAACCTGTTGTAATAATAAGATAATCATATCTTTTGGTTTTTTTTTTAATTTATTCATTTGTTTGTTTTATTTGTTTAGATTTTAAAAATATTTTAGAAAAACAATAATAAAATATTAAGATAAACATAATTTATATAAATTTAATATTTATTATAAAATATTTCATGTGATCATTTAATTATAATTATTGTCATGTTATTTTATCATTATTATAAATTAATTTTATTACTCTATAATTTCTTTAGAATCCAAAACTATAGTTTTATCTTCACGATTGATTGTCTTAACTACATTATTAATAAATTGAACGTAATTTTCAATATTTATTTTTTCAAGGCTTTATTGGTAATATCGTTTATTATTAATTAATTTATTAATTAATTAATAGTAATAAGGAACATAATATATATATATATATAATAAATATAATTTGGTTAAATTAATAAATAAATTAAAAATATGTTTATAAAAAACAAAAAAAATAAAAATAATTACTCATGAACTGAATAATTCATATTATCCACAGCATATGGACAATCTTTACTACCGTAAGAATCATTACTAGAAACTAAGATTAAATTATTAAACAAATAATGTGTTTTCTATATATAAATATATATATATATATTATTAAAAATATTGTTAAAAAATATTTAGTTATTTTATTAATAAAAGAGTATATATGAATCAAAAGAAAATAATAATAATAATAATAATAATAATAATAATAATAATAATAATAATAAATAAATAAATAAATAAATAAATAAATAAATAAATAAATAAAAAATATATAAAATAATATATATAATTTATATATATAATAATTAATTATTTACATAAATCAAGGTTTCTAAGAATGAAGTTCCTGTATCAGATGCTCCAATAACTACAATTCTTGTATTAATTGTAATCTTTAAATATTATTATTAAAAAAAAATTTATTTTTATTTAATAATCAATACCTTTAATGTAAATTAAATTCAAATATTTTTTTTTTCTTATAATTAAAACTATTTAATACTATTTATTTACCCTTGGTTCATATAAAAGATTAGTAGTAATTAATGATATATTATAATTCAAGTGATCGGCGACTTCATTTATATCTCTTTTATTATCAACAAATTGTATTCTTTAAAAAAAATAAAAAAAAATATTTTAATATATATATATGTATTTATATTTTATATTTTATTTTATCATATATATATATATATATATTTTTTTTTAATTTTATTTTATTTTTAAATTATTATATTTTTTTATATATTATTCTTTTTTATTCTGTATATTTATTTTTTTTTTTTTTTTTTTTTTTTTTTTTTTTTTTTTTTTTGAAAGAAAAAAAATTAAAAATAATATATTATCTTAATAAATTACAATTTTCTCCTCTTAACTGGAACAAATTCTTTAGAAATAATTTTATGAGTTGAGAAATCTAAAGGCTCATTAAAGGTATGGATTAAACAATTTACATCTGTTTGTCTCATGATTTCCTTTTTTTGGTTAAATTTTTCGTTTTTTTTTTTTTTTTTTTTGTTTTTTTTTTTTTATTTAAAATTTTTTTCATAATTATAATTATTAATATATAATTATAATTATTAAGTTAAAAAAAAATAAAAATATATCAGGATAAATATTAATAATTACCTCAAGGAAATATCTGGATTTATTTTCATATATTGGACTCATTATAATGTATGATAAAATAAATTCATCATCTTTTGAAAATTGATGATTTTCTTTGGTACAATATTTTTCAATATTAAATTGTTCAATTAATACATTGGGATCATCATATGATTGTAAGATTGCAAATCCAACTATCATATCTAAACATTCTGCAACATAAACCGCTTTAAAGGAGGAGGATAATAATAATAATTTTGTTAGTATTATATAATTATTTTTAATCTTTTTAAATTAATTAGTGATTTTTTTCTTTTATAAAATTATTATAAATTTTTTTTTCTATTAGTCTTTCTTTTTTTTTTTTGACCTACTAATATCTTTATTAATGAAATAACAACAATGATAATAATAATACAGGTAATAATAATAATTCTATAAAAAATAATATAAGAAATTAAAATTAAAATAATATTTACACATTTTTTCATTTTCTTTGTTTTCATTTTCATTGGTTTCACTTTCGTTGTTTTCATTTATATTGTTTTCATCTTCAGAAGAAAGCAATGACAACTTAAGTTTATGCATAATAGTGGTATATTCAGGTGTATCTTTAATTAATTGATCAATTTTTTCAATGTCTTTTTTATCTCCTTTACGTACATTAATAATATTTAAGGTACTGTCACGGTGACAAATGTATAATGAATGTCTAATATTGGCATCTTCTCTGTAATCCACGGCAGTCATGCTTTCTAATAATGGAATATGTAATTCTTGAGTAGGCAAACTAATTAAACAGTATTCTTTATCTGGATACAAATTGAATGCAGCCTTTAATAATAATAAAATAATATCATTAAAGTAATGTAGAGATAATAATAATAATTTAAATAGATTACATATCAATAACAACATCATCAATCTTAATAATAATAATAATAATAATAATAATAATAATAATAATAATAATAATAATAATAATAATAATAAATGATATATTTAAATATTATTTTTTATCTATTATTTTAGTTATTTACCTTTAAGAATTCATTAGAATATGAGGTATAACAATCATCAATATAAAAGAGATTAATACATATGGCATTTTTAATATAAACAATTTTTTTAAGATCAGTGATGGTTTCAATACTATCAGAAGAATCACTTGGAATATACATATTTTCAGAATTTGTTTTGTTATCTTCTTGTTTGCTCATTTCATCGCTGAAATCTTCTTTTCCTGTATCACTTGATAGAATTGTTGAATCTCTTATATTCTCTACAACCTCATTACCATCATCCTTAATATTAACGAGGGATTGTAATTTATTTTCAACTTGTTCCATAATTTTATTATTATCCATGATGCTAGTAGATCGATTTACATCAGAAGATATCTTTCCATCTTGACTACTTTTAGATTTAGAATCTTTTTTTGATTTATTACTTATATCATTGGAACTGAAATTTCTTAATATATCTTCATCAATATCAACTTCATACATATCTTTTTTTTTTATTTATTAAAAAAAATTTTTTAAATAAATTAAAAAAAAAAAAAAATTGAAATAAAAAATAAATATTTTAATAATTATATTTTATTTCTTTTTTATTATTATTATTATTAAACTTATTTTTATCACTATTCTGTATTCCTAATGTTTTTTTTTTTTTTTTTTTTTTTATTGTTGTTGTTAAATTTTTGTATAAATATATACATACCATTAAATATAGACTCATATGTATCCAATTCAAAATTATCAAGTAATTCAGAATATTCAATATTACTTCTCATTGTCATAAAACCAACGATTTTACTATTTATCTTATAAAAAAAAAGAGAGGGAGAGAGAATATCAAAGTATTAAATATATATTATAATTTTAAATATAACACAATAGATAATTATAAAACAAAAAAAAAAAAAAAAAAAAGATAATTATTTAATTATGATGTTAAATGAAAAATTTTTTCTTTTATATCATTGTTTTTGTTTGACTTTTTATCTCTTCATAATATATATTTATGTATTATTATTAATATTATAATTTATATTTGAAGACTAACTTCACCAACAATAGTGTTCAAATTCTCATCCTTAGCTTCTAATAATTCTGAAAAATAATAAATACTGTCTGGATCATTCAAGAGCTTAAAATTGAATACAAGCAAATATATAAATAAATAAATAAATAAATTAAAGTAATTATATATTAAAATAATTAAATATATAAATAAATATTAATAACAGTATAAAAAAATGATAAAGTTATATCAAAAATAAATATTATATAAAATATATATATATATATACATATATATATATTTTTTTTTTTTTGACTTGTTTTTATTACATTTTTATTTTTAAACATTGGCACTAAATCATCACAATCTTCAACTCTTGCCTTTCTTATCTTCAAAATATATACTAAGTCTTTACGATAACACATCCATAATGAATAGGAATATAATATTTCTTGAAGAGGATCATCTTTTTCAATACTGTTACATTGATTAAAGAAAAATCGTTGTTTGGTAGCTGACATGGCTTTAATTGCTGAATTTTCCTTTTGATCACCACTTCCTGGTTCATGACTCTTTTCTTTATTGTTAAAATAATTACTACCATTGTAGGATCTTGGTGGAACATTACCATAAAGACTTTTATCAATTTCTCGATCTTTTGATACTAAATAACCAATATATTTTAAATCTGGAATGGTAAGATATATTTGTCTTAAAGAATAAAAGAGAAAATCTGTAGAATATTCTTGTTCATAAACGCAACAGGATAAAAACATTGTATTAAACGGCTTTATAAAAATATATACATTCATTAAAGTATAAAAAAAATAAAATAAAAAAAAGTATAATTTTATATAATATAATATACAATATTAAATAAACGTAAATATTAATATAAAATATATTAAAAAGGTTTATAACATAATTTAATATATAAAAACATAAAAATGAATCATAATATAATATATATATTAAATATATATATATATATATATTTTTAACATTACAGTACAATCCTTGATATCAAAATGTTTAGGAAGTTCATTTGTCCAATCTCCACATTTTAAATATTTTTTATATGGTGATAAAGAAACACTAATAAATCCAATAATTTGATGTGTATTTTTATCAATACCTACAATACTAATTGCTGATGTATCACTAATAAAAATAATATAAAAAAAAAAATATTAAATATAAAATAATTATTTATTATACAATATCATTATTTATCATAATAATAAAAGATAATTAATAAAAGAAATTTTTTTTATTATTATTATTACATTAAATATGAAATATTGAAAGTTCCATATTTTAATTTTAATTTATTTAGAGAGTAATCCTCTTTTCTAATTAATTTATATATATCTTCTACATCATCCGCTGATGCTCGTCTAATAGTTATTGTTGACATTTTTAATTATTTAAAATGAATAAAAAAAGAACAAAAAAATTGAAATAATAATAAATAAATAAAATTAAAATAGAAGAAAAAAAATTATAGTAAGAATAATAATAAGATGTTCAACAAAAAAATAAAAATAAAAATAATAATAAATTACTACTTTATTTAAATATTATATAAATAAAGCAGTAATTTTCAAAGTATTTATTTTTTTTTTTTTTTTTTCCAAATGAAATTTAATTTAAAAAATCAAAAATTAAATGATAATAATGATAAAAGAAAAAAATTGTTTATATTTTAAATAAAAACATAATTTAATAATAAAAAAAAAAAATAAGAAAATAAAATAATCTCATAATATAATAATAAAAGTAAATAATAATAATAATAATAATAATAATAATAATAATAATAATAATAATAATAATAATAATAATAATAATAATAATAATAATAATAATAATAATAAACATTTTTTGTTTTTATAAATTATAAAAAGTTTAATTTATAATATTATAGAATTTTATTTTTTTATTTTTATTTTTATTTTTATTTTAAAAAAAATTTTTTGATTTAAATTTTATTATTATTTAAGATTCAAATATTCGATTATTTTATGAAAATTTTGGAAAAAAAAAATTTATTATTCATTAAAGTTTTATCTAATTAATTATAATTAATACAAACAAAATTCTTATTTTTGATTCTTATATATTTAAATTTTTATTTTTTTTTTTTTTTTTTTATAATATTATTTGTTTTTGTCTTAATTTTAGTAGTGATTAATTTTCAATTCTTATTGAATTATATTATCTTCTTAATTTGAAATATTAGAATAATTAATATTTTTTTTAATTTTATAAAATTAAAAAAAATATTTATATTATTTATTTATATATATAAAGAAACAATGTTATATATATTTATAACATAATAAACTACAATAAACTATATATAATAGTAATATATATATAAAGAAACTATATCTAATAGTTTTAAATATATAAATAAAAATAAAAAAAGGAAAAAAAAAGTATACTTTTTATAATTATTTTTAATTAATAATAAAAAAAAATTAAAAAAATTAAAAAATAATAAAAAAATAAAAATAATAAAAAAAAATAAAAAAAATAAAAAAAATAATAAAAAAATAATAAAAACAAAAAAATAAAAAAATAAAAAATGAATTTAGGAAGTAGACTTAATTTTTCGACCGCTACTATTTTTAATTCTCTTCCATCTATCAATCAATTGAAAAAAAATTTTGTAAATGATGGATCTGTTGACATGATTAATCGTTCTGTTTCCTGTTCACTTTCCAGTTTAACAGAAAAGGATTTAAGTTCAGGAATTTTAACTCCTAGACCAGCGATTGAATATATCTATGCTTCTGATATATTAGAAAAGATTGTTAATCATCATCTTATGCCCAATAATTATAGTCATTCAAGTAATTATAAAGCCTCGTTGGATTCTATTTGTTCTGGAAGAACAAAGGATAATGTCTATAAACTTTGTTATAATACCCTTAAATGTAATTTAACCAAACTTTTTTTTTTAAAAAAAAAAAAAAAAAAAAAAAAAAAAAAAAAAAAAAAAAAAAAAAAAAAAAACATATATCAATACATTATATAATTTATCTCAAAATAAAAAAAAATTATATACATATATAGATAAATAGATATAATAATAATTCTCATTTAAAATATTATAATTATATAAATGATATAAATAGCATCATACTTATAAAATTAATATTATATTAATCACTAAAACAAAAAAAAAAATAAAAATAAAAATAAACATATATATATAATAATAATAATAATAATAGATATGTCATATATTGATACCATCTTAGTAAAAACTCAATTTTTAGTATATAATAATCAAGTATGTTTAAAAATAAAATAAAATTATATATGTATATATATATATAATCAAGAGTACTAATTATTTACATAATTTATATTTTATAATAATTCATTAATAATTTACTATATATATATTAATTTAATTTTTATATTCAAAAATAAAATAAAATAAAATAAATAAATAAATAATAATAATCATCAATAATATTATTTATGATTCCTTAAAAAAAAATAATTAGTTTTTATCAAATTTATGTTTACTAAAAATTATGGTTTATGATTTAATGCGACGTCATTTTAATTTTGCATTATGGCCAGGAATTATATATGATAGTGTAGATAGTAGTAAAGAGAGTTTAGATCAACAAGAAATATCTGAAAGTACAGAAATATTAGACAATTCATCAAAGAAACACAAGAAAGGTCACCTATCCAAAAAAGGAAATAAACAAGACAAAGATTCAAATTTAAAAAATTTCCGAGAAGCCGATATCAATGGATCCATGGGAGAAGATTTAAATATTAAAGGTTTAAGTGAAGAAAATAGTAAATTAATACGAAAAATGGAACTTGCATTAAGATCTCATGAAGTCAAACTAGCAGCTGCTTTTGCTCGTATTCGTATTGAAAGAAAGGCAAATGGTAATGATCTTACGGAACAATTAGAAAATATACTTCCAGTTGAAGTTAGAAATAAAGAAAATTCAGCTTGTAATTTTTAAAATATATTTATATTTTATTTTATATATATATATATATAATATAATAATAATAGTAATAAAATAAAATTTATACAAATTCATATAAAATTATTTAAATAGTTATATATTTTTTATTAACATTTATTATTAAAATTATATGTGCATAAACATATAATATAAATATGTATAATAAAAAAAAAAAAAAAATAGCTGAAATGCCAAAATATTTTAGAATCAATACATTGCTAAAATCGAAAGAGCAAGTATTTGATGAATTAATAAAGATGGGTTATCGTATTACAAAACCACCAAATCCAGAAGAATATCTACAAGAAAATTCACAAGAAAAACAAGAAAATTCTCAAGTAAATCAACAAGAAAATCAACAAGAAGAAAATAATGAAGAAAATAATGAAGAAAATGAAGAAGAAGAAAAGTAATAATCTTTATAATTATTTCAAAAATATAAAAATAAATATATATATATATATATATTAAAAACAATAGTATTAATAATTAAAGTATAGAATTAAAAATTATATATATATATATATATATTCCTTTTTTTTTTAATTTTAATTATTTAATAAATTTAAATATAATTATTAACAATAATAATTCAAAATAAAAAAAATATTAGTTCAGAAATAAATACTGTATATTATGATATGGATTTAGATGATGTTATTGATGTACCTGCATGTAATTATGATAGTTTATTAAATTCATTCTTAGTTGAAGAGAATATATTAATACCACAGGTTATTTAATAATAATAAATTTTTTATTGAATATTATTAGATAATAACTTTGAAACAATAATTAAAATAGAATAGATAATTAATTTTTAATATTTCAATTATTTAATTTTGTACATATATATATATATATATATTAATAATTAAAAAAAAAAAAAAAAAAAAAAAAAAAAAAAAAAAAAAAAAAAAAAAAAATTGAATAATTTCATTTTTATAAAATATTAGGATAAAGCAAGTTGTTTAGGACCACATCATATTTATGATATTATTCCAAAAGATATGGATATTATCGATACTGTTGCTGGTAACGGTACAAGAACTTCACATTTAGCAGCATTGTTTAAAAATTCAAGAAAAATATTTATTTTTGAAAAATCGTTAGCCAAAGCTGAAGAATTAAAATCAAAATTTATAGCACAAGGAGTAAAAAGTAAATTTCATTTAAAAGAATAAAAAAATAATATTATTATTAATAAACAATAATAGAAATAATAATAATAATAGTAATAATTAAGATAATAATTATAATATAATATAAATAAATTGAATATATAAACTTCAAAAATAAAATATTTAATTTTACTTTTATTCCATATGCATATATATATATTTCTATTAGATGTCGAAATTTTATGTACTGATTTTCTATTAACTGATCCAAATGATGAAAAATTTTCAAATGTAATTAATCATAACTCTATTAAATTTGAAACGCTTTTATAAACATATAATAAATATATAATATATAATATAATATTTTTAAACTATTAAATTAATTATCCGTATATGTTTAATTAATAAAATAAAATAAAATAAATAAAATAAAATATAATAAAAAAATAAAATATTATACAAAGGTTGGTGCCATTATATGTGAACCAAAATCCGTTGGTAATGCTATTGTAGATAAGTTAGGATATATGATGCAAGAATCTGGTAGGTTTATTAATTTATATATATATATATATATATGTATATTATATTATATTTTATTATTATAAAAGAAAAAAAAACACTAATTGTTATAATCATTAATATGATATTCCCAACTTTAAAATAAGAATTCCCTAATGAGGAATACTCAAAAAAAGATATAACTTTAATGAGAAAAAATGCTGAAAATATTATAAATCATGCGTTAAAATGTAATATAAATATAATATAGTTTTTTATAATTTATTACAATAAAATTATATTTTAATATGATATAATAATTTTTACATATTTAAAAAAAAAAAAAAAAAAAAAAAAATTTTTTTGAATAAATCTTTAGTCCCATCCACAAAATCGGTTACTTTTATTTCAAGAACAGTAGAAAAAGAAGATAATGAAGCAATCATAAGTCATATATTAGAAACAGAAGATAATATTGATAAATTTGAATTAAAATGTGTTTTACCAAAGTTTTACAATGAAACAAATTATGATTATGAATTCAGTATGATTAATTTTTTTTTATTTATAAAATATATTATATATATAATAGTAATAATAATAATAATAATATAATATTTTGAATTAATAATGAATTAATAAAAAAAAAAATTTTTTTTATTATATTTTTTTAATTTATTTTAAATATAATATCAATTTTTGACGAAAAAAAAAAAAAAAAAAAAAAAAAAAAAAAAAAAAAAAAAAAGGTGAATGCTTAAAATTAAGACCTAATAAATATAGGAATGGAATATATATTGCTTGTCTTACACGTTGTAGGGCCATGACAAAAGCAGAAAAAGCTTTATTAGAGAATGAAAATTATAATGAATTACAAAGTGGTGATCTAACAAAAAGTGAATTAACTCTTGAACAAAATATAAACATTAAGAAAAAGAAGAAATTAAAAAAGAAGATTGGACAAAATATTAAAAATAGTAAAAGCACTATGAGTTTAAGTGGAAATAAAAAAAGAAGTTTGTATTATAATTATTATATTATTATATATTTACACCTATTTTAATTTTTCATATTATAATTATCATATTATTATTGTATATTTATACCTATTCTATTTTTTTCAATAAATTATCATATTTTATAATGTCATTAAAATAAATAATATATAATAATATATACTAATACATATATATATATATAAAAGGTATATTTGATTATTCCATAAATGACTTAAAATCTTTAGAAAATATCAACAAGGCTGAAGAAAATACAAAAGAAAATACAAAAGAAAATACGAAAGAACACACGAAAGAAAATACGAAAGAAAATATAAAAGAAAATACAAAAGAAAATACAAAAGAAAATACGAAATTAACATCGACAACTTCATTACATAAAAAAATAAGTAAGAGTAAGAATAAGTTAACAGAAAGTAAACAATCGGTGAACAACCTCAAAAGTAGTAATAATGCTTCTGAATCTCTTGGTACCTTAGTAGATATGGCTGGTCATGGTGGAAACTTAAACAAACCTGGAGCAGAAAAGATTAACATGGATAATTTATGGATTTATGGATATAGTATTGCCAACTTACAAAGATTTTATGCACCACAATATGATGCTATGAAACATTTAAAGAAGAAGGATATTTATGGTAATAAATTCCCCGTAAGTATAACAAATAAATAATATGTATATAAATAAAAAAAAAAAAAAAAAAAAAAAATAAAAAAAAATTTTTTTTTCATATATATTTCTATAATAAATTTAATGAATATAAAATATTTTAATTATATTTACTAAATATATATTATTAAAAAAAAAATGATAACAATGACAAAAACAATGACGAAAAACAAAACAAAAAATAACAACTAATAAATATATATGTACAGATTCCAAATCCAAACCCATGGAAATAAAAAATTATTGTACAAAACCTAATTGAATTTAAAATTATGTATTTATAATATATATACATAATTTATAATTTTTACTAATAAAAAAATTTTTTTTATTTAAAATGATTACTATTTATAAATACTAAACTTCTCATTTTAACATTTAATTTTATATAAAAAAAATAACTAATTACTAAATTACTAAATAAATAATTAATTAAAGCATAAATAAACTACTCACCTAATAAATTACTGATTAAATAAAAAAAAAAATAATAATAATAATAAAAAAAAATAAATGATTCTTAAAATAGTAAACTAGAAGTATTAAATTACTAATAGATTATTATTATTATTATTATTATTATTATTATTATTATTAGTTTAGTATTATTATTATTATTATTATTATTAGTTTAGTATTATTATTATTATTATTATTATTATTATTATTAGTTTAGTATTATTATTATTATTATTATTATTATTAGTTTAGTATTATTATTATTATTATTATTATTATTAGTTTAGTATTATTATTATTATTATTATTATTATTATTAGTTTAGTATTATTATTATTATTATAATTATTATTATTATAATTATAATTATTATAATTATATTGTATTAAAAAAGTTTTTTTTTTTTTTTTTTTTTAGCTTATTACTATTATTATAATTATTATTATTATTATTATTATTATTATTATTATTATTATTATTATTATTATTATTATTATTATTACTATTATTATTATTATTATTATTATTATTATTATTATTATTATTATTATTATTATTATTATTATTATTATTATTATTATTATTATTATTACTATTATTATTATTATTACTATTATTATTATTATTATTATTATTATTATTATTATTATTATTATTATTATTGTTGTTGTTAAGGAGTCACACAGAATGTGGTGTATACACACACAAAATTTATATTATTATATCTTTATTTATTAATTATTATCTTTATTTCTTATGATAAAAAGTCAGTTATTTAATATTATACATTAATTCAATATTTAATCTATTACATACATTATATCATTAAGAAACTTTATAATATCTTAATGTACATTACCTAACAATTATTATTCCTATTTATTTATTTATTTATTTATTTATTTATTTATTTATTCATTCATTCATTTATTTATTCATTTATTTATTTATTTATTATTATAGCACTTACCTCTAATATCTAAGTGATAATTCTTTGCTCCTATATATAATGTATTAATAAAGAATTAGCAAAGTCATACGGTTTTTTAAATTCCAAAAAAGCAAGGTTAAGTATCTTTACTATTAAATTTTCGACTCTGATATATAATTCTTAATGAAGTATACAATCTTCTCTGTTACGAAATTCAAACTGTTCTGATCTACTATATCCTTTATAGATTCCATACTTTAGAGATTCTATTTGAGATGATTTTTTGCCACAATTTTTAACCCATTATTTATAGGAGATATGCCATGATAGTTATTTCAATCTGATTATATGTATAGAAACTATCGATGCGTTATGCCATGATTTTGGAAAATCACTATTCCAAATAAGATATGTATAAGACTTTGAGATATAAAAAAAAATTTTTTAACATAGTAAATAATGTATATTACTAAGTATATAAATATAATAGACAAACATTAATATATAAAATAATCTATATATATATTTTAAAATTATTATTTATAATAAAAATAATAGTTTTTTTTTTTTTTAACGGCAGCAAACTTGCTTCATCTTTATTAATTAAATATATGATAAAATGTATGTAATAAAAAGAAAAAAGATAAAAAATAAACAAAAAAAAAAAAAAAAAAAAAAAAACACAAAATAGAATAAAATAATGGTATAAAGTATTCTAGTTTCATTTAATTAATATCTGTAAGACTTCACAAGGGCATTATTATACTGTAGTATAATCATTAATTTTGACTTGGCAATGTTAATCATAATTTTAAGATACAAAATTATGATTTTCATTGGTTGCGCTAGCCCTGCTGGCCTGTCTTACTGTTTCTTCAGCATTGACGCTCTTGGCAGTAGTAGTATGATTCGATTTAAACCTTATGAACAAAGACCATTGCTGACCAATAGCAATAGGTATAATCGATTGAATAAGTAACCACCAAGAACGGAGTATCAGAATAAGCACCTGATTTCATCTGGCACTTAAATAGATCCTTCCATTCCCTTGTACTGTTATTAATACTTCTGCCTCCAAGAAGGAAATTAAACACTTTTTCATACACACTAGAATCAACATACACATTATTTTCAATACTATTACTAACATTACTAATAATACTATTACTAATATTACTATAACTATTATTACTATTACTATTATTACTATTACTATAATTACTATTACTATTATTACTGTTTCTATTATCATTATTACTATTAACAATATCATTTGTTAGGTTGCCACGTTTAAAAGCATTATATAAAAATAAAATTTTATCATTAACTTTACTACGAATATGATTGAAAAATGGACAATCATTTAACCAATGACAAAAATTAGGACACATTTGATCTATTATTTTTACAGTTTTAGCAATTCTAGCATCTAATCTATTTCCGCTTCGTGCTCTCAATAGCCAATAGAAACCATATGAAAGATCAGGATATTCATAACAAAGTTTTATAAAATTTGATGTTTCTTCGAATTTGTTTTTGTCATAAAATTCAGCTTTAATAGAATTGATTTTCATATCTCTTTTCCAATAAAAATTCTTGATTTTATTATAGTTATTACCTCTTTTCTCTAGTTTACGTTTAAGAGTTCTACTTTCTTTCGTCTATGTATATTTTCTAGATTTTGGAATATTATTAACTAAAAAGGAAATAATACAATTTGAATATTTCCATTTATCAAAACATTTGACTTGAGACAAAGCACACTTAGCTGACAATGGAGGAATATTTAAATCTTTTGAAATAGAATATACATTAATAAAAGATTTGGCTTTTTGTAAACCTGCAACCCATCTTAATCCTATATTAATTAATTTCTGAGTATTATTTGTTCTCGCTTTATTTGAACCAAGTAAAGGTGCAAAGTAAGAGACTTTACTAAGTACATAAGAGTTAATTATAATCTTCTTAAATGGAATAGGGATTTTGGAATTTGAAAGAAATTTACTAACAGAAAAAGAGAGCTTTAGTAACTTTAGAGTTAAGTAATCTAATAATAGGGTTCAACGATAAGCTTTTATCAAATGGTATACCTAAATAGGTGTAACATTTAGTTATTGGGATTGGTTGAACAGCAAGATTTTTTTTTTTTTTTTTTTTTTTTTTTTTTTAGACTAGGAATAAACTTTATTTAATAATATTTTTTTTAAAAAATACATGAAATTTAAATACATGAAATTTTTTTATATTAATATTAAAAAACTACGTTATGAGATTCGAGGACGAAAAGGCCTCTAACTCTTCCCATTCATCGAAGATAACCCCATGTGGATGAAAATTATCATTCGAATCTGTATCAGAATTTCTTCTTTGCCTTATCGTTACGACGTCGACACTCTTGACAACGGTAGGTCTAACACTATACAAATCGATCATGGTGTAAAAATCACCAATCACAATAGGCATAACGTTAGTAAGGAATTCCGCAAGCCCCACAAAAAATGAAATCGGGAAAGAAGACTCGTTCGAAGGTGATTGAAAAATATTATTAATAAGTCGCCTTCTTTCCCCCGAGCCGATCTTTAAGATTTCAAATACTGCATTTCCGCCAAGAAGGATACACAGCACGTAAAAATTGATATTATCATCAAAATCTTCCTCTTTATCATCAGGAATGTTCAATGATTTCTCATGAACAATTAGAGAAAAATTAATAAAAATTTCATCAACAAAGGGAATGAAATGTTGCCTAAATTCTTCAAATTTAGGACATAAAAGTATCCAGTGTGTAAAACTAGGTAAGCTGTTACTCTCACCACAACAAGGGCAGTATGTTGGGCAATTTTCTGATACTAGATTACTTTTAACATACGTTTTTACATCAAATTTGAATCCACATTTAATTCGTCCAATCCAAAAAAATCCAAGAGAAAATTGTGAATATTTAAGTGATAGACGATGAATAAATTTTTTAAAACCAAATTTAAATTTCTTGTATTTTGTAGATCTGATCGCAGGAGTGCTTGAATAATGAATATTTTCCCAGTAAAACTTCCTTATTTCTCCAGGAAGTTTATTACTGTGCTTGTGTACTGCTAAACTCCGTGCTTTTTTCGTCCATGAATAGTGAGAAAGTGTAGGTATATTTTTGACTAAATGAGAAATAATACAAGAAGAATCTTTCCACTTTTTAAAGCATCGAATCATCGCCTTAGCACAAAAACTAGCTATAGGAGGTATAGAAAGTTCCTTAGACATATTGTAAATTGAAGTATTGGAGGTTTTATTTTTAAACCCGAAACTCCAATACAAACCTCGATTAAAAGCAGTTTGAGCTTTTTCAGTATTCTTTTTATTTGAACCAAGTAAGGGAGCATAATAAAGAACTGAACTAAGGACAAAAGAAACTAGTATACGAGTTTTAAAGTAGAAAGGAACATTCCTATTGGTTAAAAATCTAAAGAAAGAGTTAACTGTATAATTAATTTTACTTGAACAGCAAGATAAAAAGTAGGATCTTTTTTATTTTGAAAAAGAGGTGTGTCTGGTCGAATCACCATCGTTACACACTTGTTAATTCCAAAATTCATCATCATATTAAATTTAACCCATTCATTTACCTTCTTAAGCATTTTTTTTAACTTAGTTCTTGACGGTGCGCATAGTACAATATCATCTGCAAAGAATCCACCACATAATATCAATTAATTTATAATATTATTTCAATATAATTACTGTAAAAAAAAAAATAAATATAAAAATAACATTAAATTTATAATAAAATTACTATAAAATTACAATAAAAAATAATCCAAAATTACAAATTATATAAAAAAATTTTTTTAATAAAAAGGTTTAAATAAACAATAATTACTACAATATTTTCCTTAAATTTTTATAAATCCGCTTTTATTACAGCTAAAACACACAAAACTTTTCATAATTGTTTATAATGAGATTAAGTTTTTTTTTTATATTTTTTTTTTTTTTTATTTTATATTACTTTTATTATATAATTATTAATTTTTTTATTTACAAAAATATTATCCATATAACAACAAATTTTTTCTTATATGATCAAATTATGTATATTATATTTTATATTCGTCTAAAAATAAATATCTAAAAAATAAATTAATTCGTAAAAATATATTATTTAATTTCCTTTTCTATTTAAACTTTTTAAATTGTAAAAAAGAAAAGAAAAATTTTATTTTTACCCATAACAATTAAAAATAATAAAATAGCTTTATTTTGCAATTTTTTAAAGAATTAATTGACTTTCCACTTTAAAAAATTAACTATTATCTATATTGGTTTAATAATATGGCATATTTTCTGGTCTTTTGAAAGCAAGCTTTTGTGGAATTACTTCAGCATCAGCTGGTTGTTCTTCAACTTGTTGTTCTTCAGTTGGTTGTTGTTCTTCAGTTGGTTGTTGTTCAACTGGTTGTTGTTCAACTGGTTGTTCTTCAACTGGTTGTTGTTCTTCAACTGGTTGTTGTTCTTCAACTGGTTGTTGTTCTTCAGTTGGTTGTTGTTCTTCAACTGGTTGTTCACCATTAGCTTCATTTTTAATACCTTCTTGAATACCAGCAACACTATTAATAATACTACCAGAAGTGGTTTCTTCTTCTTTCTTTTCATTATTAAGGGTGGAAACAACATCATCATTAATATTGTTAACCTTGTTTATAATGTGAGTGGCTAAACCAGTAATATCCTTAATAATTACACTACCATCTTCTTCAGTACTATCAGTTCTACCGTCACAAAGTAACTTTTCAACAGAGTTAATGATAAGAGTAAGAACACTATTAACAATGTTACTAACGTTTCCATTTTCTTCAGTCTTACCAATTTGACTGCTAATAGCTTCGTTAACAACACCAGTTAATTTTTGGAAGACTTCAGCTGGAATAGTGGCACAAGCAATGTTAAGACCATTACCAGTGGCAGAGTTAATACTGTTCTTAACAATGTCGTTTAAGACACCAGCAACACTAACAATAACACTGTTGGCAACATTTTCACAAGAATCCTTAGCTTCAGCACCTAAAGCTTCACATAAAGTACTCTTAATAAGGTAACTAACACCATTGGTAACCATAGTGGCAATATCAGTAGCATTAGAGATAGTAACATCTTCAGAAGTTTCATTAGTTAAAGTGGATTCGTTAGTAATATTAGAATCAACGACAGCTTTACTGGCTTCAAGAGACTTTTGAACGAAGTTTTGAACATTTTCAGTGGTACTGCTAAGAACGTTCTTAGAAATGTTTTCAAAATCAAGGTTGAAGTTAATGTTAGATGCAATGGATGTAAGAACATTGTGACCTAAAACTTCAGCAACTTTATTAGCAGCATCAGAAGCAATTCCTTGGTAATTTTCACCACTGTTCATATCATTTTCAAGAATTTTACCAACAGCTTCCTTAATATCATCAGAAGTCTTATTGAGAACATCAACAATAACATTGTTAACAAGACCACTAGTAGCTTCATCATTAGCTTCAATACCTAATTCTTCTTCAAGAGCAGATTTAATAGCAAATGAAACACTACCTAAAATATCATTAGTCATATTACCAATGTTTTCACTGACAACTGTATTAGTATCAGTACTAATATCTTGTGGTTTTTGATCAGCTTCTGGATCAACAAAAATTTGTTCTTCTTGAGCTGGTTCTTGAGCTGGTTCTTCAGCTGGTTCAGCAGCAACAGTTTGTTCAGTTTCTGGAACTTCTTCAGCTTCTGGAATTTCTTCAGCTTCTTGAATTTGTTCTGGTTGTTCAACTTCTTGTTCTTGTTCAAAGTTTGGAGCTTCAACTTCAACAACATTTGGAACTTCAGCTTGTTCTTCTTCATTAGCTGGAGCAACTTCTGGAGCTTCTTCGTTGTTTAATTCATTTTCTCCTAAAACTTCAGATGGATTAGCTGGAGGAACTGGAATAGCCTTAGTTAAGACAATAATTAAACATAATACTAATAATAATTTTGAAAATTCCATTGTTGATTAATAAAAAAAAATTTTTTTTTTTGGTAATTTAATATTTACTTCTTATTTTGTTTTTAAAAAATTATATTAATTATTATATTTCCTAATTTGCAAAATAAAGCTTTGATCTTTATATTAATTACAGAAGAAAAAAAATTTAATATATAATATGAATTATATAATGTGAAATAAATTTTTTTTCTTTAAAATATACACAACGACTGTATTATTTAACTTCTTTTTTTATAAAGAAATTTAACAATTCTTTTTACAATAATTATATAAAATATACAATGTAAATAAAAAATGATATAAATTATAAAATAAAAAAAAAAAAAAAAATTCAATATTTATATATTTTTTAAAAATATTAATTTTAAATTTAATAATATATATTATATTATATTATATTATATTATATTAATATTTTATAGAATATATTAATAGAAATTATTAGATTTTATTTAAAATATTAAAAAAAAATTATAAAAATTTTCTATATTAATAAATATTAGTTAAATTAAAATACATTCACAATAGTTTTAATATATAAAGTAATATATTTTGATATAAAAGAATATAATAAGGCATTATTTAATAAATTTTTAATAAAAATTTTCATTTAATATAATTTTCTGTTGTGATCTTAATAATAAAGTTTATTATAAAATAAAGTTTTACTTTTTTCTTTTTTTTTTTTTTTTTTTTTGTTGTTGGTTGATGTTGATAATATAAATTAATATATATTATAAAAAGCAAAGTAAAAATAAAAAAAAAGTACAAAAAAAAAAACGGCGTATTAATACATTTATGGTATATTAATATTTCTATATTAATAATTATTTAATGTGACACAAATGTTAGATTATATAAGTCTTATAGAATAAATAAATAATTAAATAATAGTAATATATTAATTCATTCTTTTAATTATAATAATAACAATATCTTTAATATTTGATTAAAAATCTATTTTTATATATATAAATTAATAATATTTATTAATAATAAAAAATATATATAATATTTATATAATATAACAATAAAATAAATTAATAAGCACCTTTTCAAAAACTATAAAATGTTTAAATTTTTACTAAATATATATTTATTTTTTTTAATATTATTGGTTAATTTTAAGTATACTTAATAAAAATAAATTAAATAATAAATAAATAAAAAATAAAAAATTAAAAATATGAATGTAATTCATTGTGTTTTATTGTGTATAATTAAAATAAAAAAAAAAAAACGGTTGAAATTATACATGAATATTAATATTATTATTTATTTATTTATTTATTTATTTATTTATTTATTTATTTATTTATTTATTTATTTATTTATTTATTTATTTATTTATTTATTTATTTATTTATTTATTTATTTATTTATTTATTTATTTATTTATTTATTTATTTATTTATTTTAAGTCTAATAGAAGGTTTATATTAAATGAACAAAATTGAATGAATGATAATTAATTTTTACTTTATTTATAAATGTCATAATATAAATTTTATTAATTAAAAAAAAAATAAAGTCTTCAAAAATTAAAAGTAAAAAGAAAAATTTCCTTTATCTATATATTTTTCTTTTTTTGTATTTCTTATATTAAAATCAATTTATATTTTTAAAGTGTGAAAGAATTTAAAAAATTAAGAAAACTACATTTTAATATAAAAAGAAAAAAAAAATAAATATATAAATAAAAAATAAATATATAAATAAAAAATAAATTGTTTAATAATTAATTTATTATAATAAAATTTTAAATAATTTAAAAAAAAAAAAAAAAAAGGAAATAAAAGGAAAGTACTTAATTTTTTTTTTTTTAATTTCAAATTTATTAATGAACATGTAACAAGAAATTATATAATTTTCTTATTATTTATTATTTATCTATATTACTAAAAGATATTTAATTAGTTAAATATCATGAATTATTCTTTAATTGGATTTTGAATTGTATATAAAGAATAAATTTTCCTATAATGAACTCTAAATACTAAATTAACAAAATCCTTATTTAAATTATAAATGGTCTGTTTTAATACTCATCATTCACTATCTATTAAAGGATTATTACGGACAAATTTTATACATGACGACATAATTAATGTATCACATTAAATTTACTCATTTCAACAAATTGATTTTTAATATGAATATTGAATGAAGGTAGCCTGTAATGAACAAACACAAAAAGTTAAATATATACTTAATATTGATTATTAATTGCAAAAAAAAAAAAAAAAAAGTAAAAATCATGTAATACTAATAACAACAACAATAAATATGTAATATATAATGCACAATTATACTAATAAAGTAATAAATAAATAAATAAATAATTGATTATTGTAATAGTTTTATATAAAAATTAAATTAGTGTGATAATAAAAAAAAAAAAAAAAAAAAAAAAGCATAATAAAATAATAAATATAAAATAATTAATAAATATAAAATAATAATTAATAAATATAAAATAATAATTAATAAATATAAAAAATTTCATAATAATAATAATAATAATAAATTTCATAATAATAAAATAATAATTAATAATTAATAAATATTAAAAAAAAAAAAAATAGCTACCGTTATATATTACAATTGTCCATTCATTTTATTTATTATATTGTGATGAATAAAATTTATATTAATGTTAATATTAGATCATTAAATGATGATAAATTCAAAATTTTATTTTTATATTAAAATGTTTGAAGTTATTATAAATTTATTATCATTTTATTATTTTACTTCTGTGTAATATAGAAAATAATTAAATAAATAATATAATTAAATAGATAAATAAAATAAATAAATAAAATAAATAAATAAATAAATATTATTTTAATATTTTATTTATTTTATTTTTTTCTTTAATTTAAAAAAAATTTATTTTCTTAATTTATTAAGAATAGAAATAGTAATACAATAAATGAATTAAAATCATAATAAATAAATAATACAATACAATTTAAATGATTTATTAATTAATGAAATATTACAGAATACATTAATGTATTTATTTAATATAATAATACAATATATGTATACATGAAAATATAATTTATAAATAAATATAATATATAAATACATATAAATATAAATATAATATATAATATATCAAAAATTATTTTGTGAATTAACTCAAATATAATTAAAAAAAATTATAAAAAATTAAAAAATGAAAATTAAATTTAAAGAAAGTTGAAAAAATAGTAATAATAAAAATAATAAAAAAATAAAATGAATTATAAATATTAAATTAAGACATTTATTCAAATAATATATTTTGTGTAGCTTCAAACTTAAGAAAATAATTAAACATGATATTAATTGTCAAATTGAAGAATTTATACGTTATATAAACATATATATAATATTGTTATATAAATATTAATTATATTAAATAATAAATAATAAATAAATAAATAATAGTTTTAAATTTTACTAATAATTAATAATTAATAAACAATAATAAATAATCATTAAATATTATATAATTATCAAAAAATAATAAATAATTATTAAATATTATATAATTATTAAAAAATAATAAAAAACACTTTTAATACTAAATAATAAAAAGTTAAAATTTAAATAATATTATAATTATAAATATTTTAATATTTAATGTTCTAAAAATAATTTCAATGAAAGTTTATAAAATTAAGTAATATTAAATAAAATTGAAAGTTATAATAAATATTTTTAAATTTTAAAATAATTTTGTTTTTTTAAATAATATAAAGAATATTACAGAATATTAAATAATTATAATAATATTATTAATTAATATCAAATTGAGATTATAGTTTGATAATATTTTTATTTTTTATATATAATATTGAAATAATAATTAATAATTCAATACTTTTTTTTGTAATGTTTGATGTAGTATAATGCAGTTCGGAAAAGTTGTATTTCATAAAATTTTAATAAATAGATAAATAAATAATAAAATAAATAAATAATATATTTGTTATGAAAATAATAAATTTATAATATATAAGTAAATTAATTATAAATAATTAAATAGATATTTTTTATTTTATAATATTTTTATTTACTGGAAAAAAAATAATAATAATAATAACTAATAATTTTTAGAAGTATTTTTCTTTTAAGTGATTATTGAATTAATAATAAAAATAATAATTATCATAATAAAATTTAATAATAATAATAAATACTAATTATTTATTAATTGAATATTTAAATATTTAAATATTAAAATGAAATAAATTTACAAAGGATTTTTATAAATATTAAAATGAAATAAATTTACAAAGGATTTTTATATAACTACATATTAAAAAAACTTTTTTTACTAGATTATTTATAAATATTTATTAATAGTTATTACATATTAAAATATTTTTTATTAAAGTTTAAGATTTTATAAAATACTGCTCAAGATATTTAAATATTATTTTTTAATTTTATATCTTTCGTTATTATCTTTTACAACTTTTAAATTATTAATATTTATTTATATATATATTAAAATATTTTAAAATATTTTATCACACATTTTATAATTTAAATATATATAAAAACTAATAATAATTTTATTTCTTAATGATTATTAAATTATTATTCTTAATTATACCTATTTTTTGAGAATGTTTTCATAATCATAAAAATATTTTATTATTTTTACTCTAAAATTTTATTAAATTTAGTTATTATTTATTATTATTTATTATTTAATTAATTAATTATTTTTACTTATTTATTTTTTTTACTTATTTTTTATTTATTTATTTTTATTATTATTTATCGTTTATTACTACACTATTTATTATTTATTATATTTTTTTATGAATTATTATAATTATTGTTATAATGTAAAATAAACAATAATTATCGTCTATTACTATACTATTTATTATGTATTATATTTTTTTATGAATTATAATAATTATTGTTATAAAGAAAAATAAACAATAAGTTTAATTATTATTTATTATGTGTTATTATTAATATCATCTTTATTTATTATTACTTCGTATATGTACTATTACTATTATTATTACTATTTCTGGAATTATTAGTATTTATAGTTAACATTCAGATAAAAATAAAAACTACTAGAAAATAAATATATTATTTTTTTATTAATATGATATCTTTCTATGATGACTGACCATTACGATGTCCTATCTTTAAATAGCCTACATACATAATAGGGTTATAAAATTTTATTACTTTTTATACTTTTTAAATAAATAAATAATTAAAAAAAAAAAAAATTGAATAACTATTATTCATTTATTCAAATAAATAATAAATAGTTGAATGATTATTTCATTTATTTATTTCATTATTATTAAGGTCTTACTGCATTTTCAGCGTTGACGCTCCTGGTTAGTTTGTGGTTTTACTGTCGGAATAGTAACCCTTGTCGAGTACTATTTACACACTCATTATTCATAAAATTACTTAAATTAATACGATTTTCATCAATTGAAAAATATTCACTACATTATTAGTAAACGATGCTATTATCTTATTAAAATTCCTATTTTCTCTATCACTAATACACTCTATTATTAACAATTTTATTTCTACTTGTAATTATTATTAATATGATATAGTTCGTTACTACTATCAGAATTTATACTTGATTTTATATTATTCATATCTGTGATAACAGTGTTTACACATTACTATTTGATATTAAACTAATATTTAGAAATTTATTAAAAAAAAATTTTTTTTTTTTTTTTTTTTCATATAGAACTTCAATATCCTTAAAATATTTCATTCGAAATTCACTTTTATATGAAAAATATAACAAAATATAAACATCGTTTATAGGAAAGTATAACAAAAATATAATAGATACCTAATTAAAACATTAAACTATTAAAAAAAAAAAAAAAAAAAAGGGTGTATTACTTTTAATAGCTTTACTTAATACTTTTCTTTGTAAATTAAAAAATGAATATACTTTTCACAACTTTATTTAATAATTTATGGCTTTATTTAATAATTATTAATCAATTTATTTATTTTAAAAGTTCTTTTTTAAATAAAAAAAAAAAAAAAAAAAAAATTTTTTTTATTAACATAAATTAGAATAATAATTAAAAAAAAAAAAAAAATTACATATTTTAAACGTATATTAAAATCTATTGATTTAATCTAATTAATAAGATTTTTGCTTTTTATTATTGATTTTTATAATATATTAACTTTCTTTTCATGATTTCTTTGTTATTTTCTAAACATTTACATTTAAACATTACATTGAATAAGTTAAGCCTAATACTACATTAACATGATTAAAAAATAAAAAGAAAAAAATTGATTTATTACGAACTTAAATAAGATAAATACTATCTAAAAATTATATCATTTTCATTATAATATTTATCTTATTTTAGTTTTAAGTTAGTTTTAATAATAAATTAATTTCTTTTTAATTATTTTATGTCATGCTATCAATATAAAATTTTAACATAAAAAAAGCTTGATTTGAATCTTAAATTATAAATATTCATATCATTTTTTCAAAATGAATATTTTATATTAAAATTTTATATTTTACCAGGCAATTCCTTATATTTTTTAAGATAGACTTTTTTAATCTATATAATATATATAAAATATATATATAATCTATTAGAATTTTACTTATTACGTTTATTAGAAATAATTATGATTCCAATTTAAATATTCAATTATTTATAACTTACCAATAATTTAATTTGGATATTATATTGTTAATCGATTTATAAATTTTATCTTTTAATCTTTTAATTTGTATTAACTTTTGATGGTTATCTTTTATAATGGATATTTAATTATTTTTATACTGAAATAATATTATGTCATATAATGTTTTTAATTTTATTGTCTTAAGTTTTTTGTTACTCTTTTGATTTAAGTTACTTAAAATTTTTCTATTATTTTGGATATCTCTTAAAAGACTTATAATAATATTATTTATTTCATTTAAACCTACTTGATTTACAGAAATATTTCTAATTTCTATAATATTACCTTCTAATTCTTTTAATAAATCTAATAAATCATTCACTGGTGAATTCAAATGTATTTTTTGTTGATTTATTAAAAAATCTATTAAACTTCTGTCTATATTACAAAAATCGAAACATCTTATAAGATTTATCATAGGGGAACTTTTATCTATTAATAATTGATGTCTTAAAACTCTTACACTATCTTTGATATTTTGATAATTATCATTATTTTTTAGAACGTTTATAATATTTTCCATAGAAGGGCTTAAATCTACCAATTGATTTAGTAATATACTATGTTCTTCATCGTCAGCAGATGCATCATCATTTCTAATGATTCTTTCATTATCATTATTTTTAATAAAAAAAAGGATTCCAAAATGATATTCGTTCCTAATTTCATATTCATTTGTTTCGTTATTTCTATTAAACATTGAATAGAAACAATATGAAAAAAGGTTTTCACTTCCCATCATCATATACATCATATTCCTTTTCATATAAGAATTTTCAATATCCTTCAAGAATCGTTTATATGTAATAAGCATGAATGGTTCACTTATTATTCTACCATCGTTCTGAATGATGTGATATACCCAGTACTTATGGCCGCCTGTATTTAGAGTAATATTTGCATGGCCATTACTTACATTAATTTTATCAATAGTAGTAACGCCTCCGAAACCATACAAACCCCTTTCTGATATAAAATCAACAAGGCACTTTCTTATATCAGATATATTCTCGGTAGAACTACTAAATATTCCTATGCCTATTAAATAGACATCTTGAGCCCTTCCATTATTATTTTGAATGTTAATATCTATTTTCCTACTTCCACAACTTTTTTTTTCTTTATACGGTATTTTCTTTATTATACTTTGATAATTCAAAGTTTCTCTTGGATTGTCCCTTACCGTAAGAACATCAAATAACTCGGGAAATACTTCTAAATAATCCGTATAAGTATGCGTATCACCTTTACTTCTAAATTTCTGTACTTTACAACAAGCTTTTATTGCAGGCGTTGATGTACCAATAATTGTGTGATTATCATCTATATTAAAATTTGGGTTATTACCATTTTGAAGTAATTCACCTATTCTATAATAATCTAATAAAGAAGGAAGAAATTTATCTAATAAATTATTATTCATTTTTCTTTTACTTATTTACTTTTATTATAATAAATATATATTTTTATTTATAACAGATTTTAATTAATTAAAATAATTAAGTTTTTTTTCACGATTGAAATATAAAATATGAATATTTTAATTTACTTTTATTATAATATATATATATATCTATTTATAAAAGATTTTAAATAATTAAAACAATTAACTTTTTTTAATGATTGAAAAATAAAATATGAATATTTTAAAGAGGTAAAAAAGATATGCTTTTATATTAACTTATTTATTATATATAAATAAGTAAATATATTTTTTTATATTATTTTAATATGTTATGTAATAAAATTTAATTTTAATTTAATATATTAAAATATTTTTTAATCAATTAAAATTTTATTATAACTTTATTATTTTATTTAATACACAATAATAAGTATTATCAACCAATAAAATTTACAAAATAATAAATAAATAATTAAATATATTATATTATATATTATATATTAAAATATACTTTCATTAAACATTGTATAAAATAAAGGAGTAAATTAAATTTTTATAGTAATAATTTATCAAAGCAAAAAAAAAAAAATACTCATTTGTCAGTTATATTATGATGATTTAAAATAAAATAAAATAAAATAAAATAAAATAAAAATTATTTATTATTATTGCCTTCTTTTATCTTAATCTTATAATATTTTATTTATATTTATATATACATGTAAAATTTCAATTTAAAATATTACCCACTATTAATAATTATATAAAAATTTGATTATATCCATTCAATGAACCTTTTTCTCAATATATTAAAAAAAAAAAAAAAAGATATTAATAAATTAGAATTATTTCATTCATTATTTCATTTCTATGACCTAAAGATATTATTGAAACTTTTATTCCAAGTTGAAACTGCAACAATATAAATAAGAATAATTATAATATATAAAAGTATATTCATAATAATAATATTATATATACGACCTATATATAAAATAAATAAAAATAAATAGAATAAAATAAATAGAATACAATATATTAATTTTTTTTTTTTTTTTTTTAATATTTTATTTAATTTCTGTTACAAATCAGGAATTTATAGTTTATAATTATTTGATTTATTTAATATATTTTATTTTTTATAATAAAAGAAAAAAGAGTAAAAAATTTTTAAATAGTTCCTAGTTTCAAATTTTTTTTTTTTTATATTAATACATTATATTTTGTATATTATAACAATTACATTACATTACATTACGTATTTCACATATTCCAATATCCCTCCTTAAATTTAAATTATTCTGAAAGAATAATTTGGTTTACTGATGAATATGGACATATTATTTCTTTTTTATTATTATCAATGTCTAAACTTTTATTATCATTAATAAAATTATTTTCTATTAATAATTATATATACACTTACATATATTATCACTAAATTATTTTTAAATTTATTACTCACACTTTACAAAATACTATTGCGTTTTTATAGATAAAACTGTTAAATGTTTATTATATTTAGTTTTTATGGATAAAGCTTTTAAAACCTTCAAATTTGAGTAATTAAGGAATGAAAACTCATTATGGATTACACCTTCCTTTTATCTGTTATATATCTCTTGGGTATTACGTCATTTAAATATTGATAAATGTGTTTAATATCATTTAAACTTCAGAAGAAAATAAATAAAAAAAACAAAAAAATTAAAAATTATAAAAATTTAAAAAAAAAAAATTATTTTTTTATCTTATTCTTATTATTATTAGTAATTATTATTATAAATTCATGGCTAATTTTTAAAATTTTGATAAAAAAAAAGTAATAGTAATAATATTATAAGAATTATTTATTATTTTTATATGATTATTTTATATAAAAAATTTTTTATAAAATATATAATTATAAAAAATAAAAAAAAAAAAAAAAAAACATATTTTCTTTTATATTATATATATATTATAATTCATTATTTATCATATTTATATTAAATATTTTTTAAAAAAATTTTTTTCAATTTATAATTCTTTTTATATATAGGTATATTGTTATAGTTTCTTAAAAAAAAATATATATATATATATATATATATTTTCTTTAATATTATTAATAGTGTTAAGAGTCAGGAATTTATGGTTTATAATTATGTCAATTTTATTAATATATTTTATGATAAAGAGTTACTAGCACCTAATTATTCTAAATTAGATGTTTTTATGTTAATGCATTAATATATTTCAATATATTTTTCATACATTTCATATATTCTAACACTCCCCCTTAAACCTAGTTATTCTATAATGAATAAATTGGTTTACTGGTGAATATAGGAATATAAAATTATCCTATTTTATAATATTAATTTGATATTATTAGTCCATTATTTATTTCTATTCTAAATTAACCTTCAATTTTACATGAATAAAATATTTTTACAATATATTAATTCTTTAATATAGCTTAAATATTCCTAAAATAATTTCTTAAATATATTTTAAAAAATCTAATAATTTCCCCCAAAAACTAAATATTTAATATTATTACACCATTAATATTAGATGTATCTAAAATATCTCTTATCATTTATGGTTTATATATAACCATTTATATGATGGAAACCTTTCTTTTAAAGGGTGATATTATGCCATCTTAATTTGGGTGAATACCTCTTATATATTGGGTTTCACATCACTTTCAATTATAATCCGCTTTATGAATTAGCACTAACTTTTATATATTTTCGCTTTGTAGTTTTAGCGATAACTATTAAAATAAATTGTTAACTATATATCGGTGGACTTGATAAATCATAATCTTGTGGTATTAAAATTGATTGCATTTATAATTAATTATATTATTCTAGTCATTTAAACATAGTAGTAAATAATAATAAATAATAATAAATTGTTTCATAATTAATTAAGATTCAATATTTCAGTTAATTTTTTCTTGAAGGTTAACTTTTGTTAATTTTCACTATTAAACTATTTTATTCATTTCCGTGATAAATATTATTTTATATAATCAGCATAAAAAATCAGTTAAGCAACTTTCCTTTAATATTTTTAAGTTCTTTATTTTGAGTTCTTTATTTTATTTTGTCTACTTCCCCCTAAAATCCAAATTTCTAAAAGGATTTTATATATTTGGATTTTCTCATCATTAAAATATTAATGATAAAAGTTTAATGATTATAACTTTAAAATACTTTGTATTCAATAAGTATAATTTGTAGATGAATAAGCATCATCCATATGTATATAACTCATGATTATATTTATTATTTTATTATACCTTTATTCCTTCATGTATAGATATATTGTATTACTAATAGCCAAAAGTTTATTTGTTAAAATATCAAATTATAATTTCAATTAGGAGTCTCTAGTATCAATATATATAATCTTCTTTTATATATGTTTCTTCAATTTTGCAATCTTTATCATTTTGATCAGTTTCATTAGTCTTACCTCAATTGACATAATGAGCAGTTTTTATCATGATTTAAAATTTAATTTAGTTTTTTTTTTTTTTTTTTTTTTTTTTTTTTTTTGACATAATATTGTTTCCGGTCAACGATTCTTTTGCTAAGAATCTTTTTTAGAGTCAGATGAGACTCTTAATCTCTAAAGAGTCAGGAATTTATGGTTAATAATTATGTCAATTGTATTAATACATTTTATGATAAAAAATTATTAAATGCTTTTATATTTATATATTGTAGCTTATATATTACTTATATTACAATATGTTTCATTACATTTGAGGCTTATATTTCATACATTTCACATATTCTAACTATATTATTATTATTATTATTATTATTATTATTATTATTATTATTATTATTAGTTCCTGGTTCGACCCCGCCCTATACCTGTAACGTTTTTTCCACTGGTTTTTCATTATTAGGTGGATAGGGTTTCAGGTAAGTATTATAACCATTTGATACCCCTATATCTCTAATTCAACTTTCATCGATTTACACTTCTTGCAGGCCTGAGAGGGTTGAGTGTGTATGGCAAGTTTCTTAAGAGAAGATACGAAATATATGGTGACATATGAAGAATTTAATTATCCTTACTTTTCAAGACCCAATTGTAAGATTATCGTACAATGACAAGCAGTAATAATACTTGGGTAAGGAACGCCAATGCAGAGAAACTGTAAGGCATTCCAGCAGGGACAGTACCACCTACTAAGTAGAAAGTTAGATAAGGGCTCCAGTAATAAACCATTGTGTGTCTACGGATGTGCAGCTAGGGAGAAATCCTGCTACGGTTGTTAAAAAAAAAAAAAAAAAAAAAAAAAAAAAAAAAAAAATTATTATTATTATTATTATTAGTTACTGATAAAATTGGATGCATACATTGATATAAATTTAATAATTTACAAAAATGGAAATTTATCTTATCATGGACTTTAATGAAACTTCCATGATTTAGAAAATTTATTAATAAGAATTTATAAATATAACAATAGTACTTTTGAATTCTAGCTAAATGATTAAAGATTTGGGACGAAATTATTATTGTTTTTTTTTTTTTTTTAATTTGGCTCACATAGGCTATCTAACTTACTTGGGTTTTAATTTTTAGAAAATATATTGGTGTTATTAAAGTTACAATGAAAAAACAATAATAAATAATGATATATAATACAAAATAAATTAAATAATAATTAATATTAATAAATAATAGTTAATAAATAATAAATAATAAATAATAAGAAAATAATTAAGGAATAGTAAAACAAAATAAATAATTAATAGTAACAATGTTATGGTTTAAATAACTCATTTTATTATAAACTTTAAAAAAAAGATATGTAATATATATAATAATTATATAATAATTAATAATTAATACTAAATAATAAATAATTGAATAATAAATAATACTGGAATAATTGAATAATAAAATGTAGTAAATAATTAATAGAAGAAATATTACAGTTTAATTCATTCTTTTATTTATTTGAAAACTGAAAAATAAATGATTAAAAGTTTTTGTTTTATACATATATGATTTTTATATTTAATAGCATATATATATGAACTTTTTGTATTTAAATAATATAAAAATATAATATAATTATTAATCATTCATATTTATATTTATTTTATTAAATATTTTTACAATAGAAAAAAAATAATACTAATAATAATAATAATAATAAAAATAATTAGTAATAATTTTTTTTTTCTGGGCATTATTTATATATAATCTTAGCCATGAAAAGAAATCTTAAGCCCTTATTATAAAAAAAATTTGTTACATAAATTTATTTTTGATGGTGACTCAAAACCATTGGATATATTAAATTAAATTAATTACACATTAAATATTGGGATATTGTTAATTTTTTTTTTTTTTTTTTTTTTGATATCAAAAAAAAAATAATTATACTGAAAATCATAAAATTAACGAATTAATAAAAAAAAAGTTATATATAATACATGTATTACAATTAATAATAAAAAAATATTTATGTATATTTTTTCCATTTCATTTTATTATTTAATTACTATATAATTACTAATAAATATTAAATAAATTAAAAAAAATAATAAAATTAATAAATATGCAATAAAGAAGTAAAATCTAAATTATTCGAAGTATTAATTAATTTTAATAATAAAAAAAAAAAAAAAAAAAAAAAAAAAAAAAAAAAAAAAAAGAGGAAAATTAATAAAATATAAATAATAAATCAAAACTTGAAAAAGGTTAATTTTATATGAAATGAAAATGTTATATAACTTTTATAAAAATAATATATCAAAGATATAATAATCTAAAATATATATATACATAAAACTTTAATATTATTATTTATTCTTTTTTATTTCTAATATTAAATTTTAAAGTTTATAACTATATTAATTATTATATAATACTAGAAATAATTAGAATATAATAATTACTATATAATTTACTATATATTAATAATAATGAAAGTAATAGTAAATAACAGAAAGTAAACTCTTCATTGCAATATTTAGAAATGATATAATTAAAATTTTTTTACTTATGAAACTTTAATTTTTAAAACTTAAAAAATTTATATATTATCAAAATTAATACTATAATATATAATATAATTTGTTAGAAAATTAATCTTTTCTAAAATGATTAATTTTTTTTTTTTTTGAAAAATAAAATAAAAAAAAATCATTTCTATGATTAAAATTATTATTATTTATATAACCTTTTTTGTTAAGTAAAAATTTATTTAAATATTATTTATATAATATTATTTTATTCTTTATTCTTTATTATTGTTATTGCTATAAAAAATTTTTTTTTTAATAATTTTTTCATTTAGTATAGTTTTTATTTAAAAAAAAAAAAAAAAAAAACATTAAGAATAATGAATAATAAATTATATTCATTATATTCATTAATGTATTAAATGAACACTTTTTTAATTACACTTAATTACACTTAATTATTCTATATATATTAAGTATTATTTTAACATTTAATTTTAATATATAATAATTAAGTGTTTTTTAAACAAGTTATAATATATATTATTATTAAATAAGTATTAATATGAAATATATATATATATTTTTTTTTTATTATTATATAAAAATGAATATTATATAAATATTTAAAAAAAATTTTAACATGATATTATATTATTTATGTTATACTAATAAGTTTTTCAAAATAATGTATTAAAAATGTATTAAAAATGTCTACAGAAAATAAAAATATTATAATTGAGTATTATTTTAAATTATTTTAAATACATAGACTATCTAATTTTAATAAAAGTGTTTAATATTTTATGTATGTATTACTAACTGAATAATAATAATTTTCCTTATTTATTATTTAATTTTCATTAATATTTTTTTTTAATATTTTATTATAATACTATTTAATATATTTATTAGTAATTTTTTTTATTTATATTAACTATTAATTATATTTGAATGACACAAAATGAAAAAATAAAATAAAATAAAATGAAAATAAATATATAGATAGATAGATACGAATTAAATTAATAATTTTAAAATATTTATAGTTTAATATTTTATATATAAATATATAATTATAATTAAATAAAAAAATTAGTTGATTTTAAGGTAATCACTACAAAGATTTAAAGTAGTTTAAATGTACTTTCATATATTTCTAATATAGTTTTTTGCCATAGATTTATTGATATTACTAATAGAAATGGAGAGTTTAAATAAATAAAAGATAAATAAAAGATAAATAATAAATAATAAATAATAAATAATAAATAATAAATAATTGAATAATAAATAATAAATAATAAATAATAAATAATAAATAATAAATAATAAATAATAAATAATAAATAAATAATAAATAATAAATAATAAATAATAAATAATAAATAATAAATAATAAATAATAAATAATAAATAATAAATAATAATAAATAATAAATAAATAATAAATAATTAATTAAATAAATAATAATAAATAATAAATAATAAAAATATTTATAATAAATAATATAATTAAAAAAATTTTTGACAAATAATATTAAATTTTTACATAATAAATATTGAAAAAAAATAATAAACTTAAATATTTTTATTAAATATATCATTATATTATTAATTATTATTTAAAAAATATAAAATCTATTTTTATATATATATATTTTTTATAATTTATAATATAAATATTTTTTATTGTATATTTATAATATTATTATTTAATTTTTTTTGTAAAATATATATTTATTATTAATTTCTATTATTATTATTATTTATTATTATTTATTGTTTGAAATAATTATTATAAATTTTAAATTTATTAATTATTATTTATTATTATTTTAAAAAATAACTATTTCTGTTTTAACAATTCTAAAAAAAAAAAAGAGAGAGAAAAAAGTGGAATTTTATCCGCATGTCTTCTAATAGAGGATAATACTTTAGATATAGAATAAAGTTTTATTTTTTAATTATCAAAAAAAAATAATAATAATAAAAAAATTAAAAATTAATAATAAATTAAAAATTTTACGTTTATATGAAGAATATGAAGAATATGATATATTTAAATAGAATACTGATTAATAATTTCATATATTAGAATAAATTATAATATATATAAATATAATAATGGATAAATTATATTGACAATATTTGTAATAATATATAACAAAATATAAATATTTATTTTTTTTTAATAGATTAAAAAAAAAATTTTTTTAATTAAAATAAATAAATATATTATTATATTATATATTCTTTTTAGTATAAAAAGATTTTAAAATAATACAATTTTTTTTATTTTTGTTTAAAAATTATTAAAAGTGTTAAAAGTTATTTATTGATATTGTTTTTTTTTTTTTATAAAAAGTTATAAAAGTAATATAAAATATAAAGAATTAATAAAAATTATATTTTTAAAATTATAAACAAAAAAAGTTGAAATAAAATTGATGTTAATTTAAAAAATATTAAATAGAAATTATTTGAAATTATTAAAAAAATATAATTATAAATTTAAAATATAGAATTGCTATTTTTTAAAAAAAAAAAAAATATATTTATATACCTTTGAATACAAATAAAAAATACAAAAAAAACTTTTTTTTAATTATTGATAAATTAAAATATATATATATAAATAAAAATGGGTTTACTTAGTCTTGGTACACCAATGCCATGGGAAGATGCAAAAAAGAAGTCTGACTATGTACATGAACATGGAATTGAACAATTTTTAAATGTTTGGGATCAAGTAAGTAAAACTAAAAAAGATTCAGAAGGTTTATTATGGGGAGATGAGGTAAATATTTAAAATAATAAAAAATATATATATATATATATGTATATATATATTTAATATTTTATATTTTATAAGGAGTAGGGAATTAATTTTTCTGTGTATATATTATATTATTAAAAAAAATAATATAATTATTAGATTGAATATTCCGTTGTTAACATGGATAATGATAATAGAGTTGCAAGATTAAGTTTAAATGCCGCAGATGTATTAAAAAATCTTCAAGAAGATGAACAATTGAAGTAAATATATCTATAATAATAATAAAACTATTGTTGGTTAAAGTAAATATAAAGAATAATATTATTAATTTTAATATTAAATCTGATAAAATAAAAATCATTTAGGCAAAATTATGAAGCTTCATGGAAACCAGAATATGCAAAATATATGATTGAAGGTACTCCAGGTTTACCATATGGATCTAAATTAGAAGATTTATTGAAAGTTGAACAAAATATGAATTTAAGACGTCAGTTAATTCGAGAAAAATTAGGTACTAATGATGTCGTCGTATCCATAACTGCATTCCCAGCATTAGGTGCTCCAGATTTCTTATATCCAAATTACTATCGTCCTAATCCTGATCAAAAGCTTATCTCCTTATCACCAGAACTCTTTAAAATTATTGACGATACCACCAATGAAACAAATCAATTTACTTTAGAAGAGGATTTAAATTCATGTATGAAACCATCTTGTAGTCAAAGTCTTTTTATACCCGATCAAGCCATTACAGATCATGCCCGTTTCCCAACATTAACAGCGAATATTCGTCAGCGTCGTGGAAGTAAAGTTGCTATTAATCTTCCAGTTTATAGAGATCATTTAACTCCAAAGCCATTTAGAGAACCAATTCCAGAATCAATTACTTCCATTGTTGAACATATCGCCGAACAAATGAATAGAACTGCTAATAATAGAAATAATACTAATGATAATAATGAAGAATCGACACTCTATTCTCCAGTGATTTCATCTGCTTCTGAAAGTAGTGATACAGAAAGTATCTATTGTCATTCCCTTAATGAATCTATTCCAGAAGTTATTAAGACACCATCCCAAAAAATAAACTATACCTTACCAGAGGTTATAGAACCAGCTAAGGAAGATCATGTCTATTTAGATTGCATGTGTTTTGGTATGGGATGTTCTTGTCTTCAAGTGACTTTCCAAGCTTCCGATATACAAGAAGCTCGTTTTATTTATGATGCCTTAGCACCAGTGACTCCAATTCTTTTAGCTCTTACAGCTGGAGCTCCAGCCTACAAGGGTTATCTTGTAGATACAGATTGTCGTTGGAATGTCATTTCTGGTAGTGTGGATGATCGTAACCCGGTAGAAAGAGGATTAAGAGAAGCAAAACAAGGAGAAACTAAAGAAAATGGTGAACCATTCCTTAAAATTAATAAATCTAGATATGATTCTATTGATAGTTATTTATCGGTAGGACCTGATTACACCTCAAACACTGATCCAAAATCATGTCATAATCGTTGCTATTATAAAGAAAAATATAATGATTTAGATTTAGTATATGATAAAGATATTTATCAAAAATTGGTAAATCATGGTATTGATGAATTATTAGCTAGACATATTGCTCATCTTTTCATTCGTGATCCATTAGTAATTTATAATGAATTACTTATTCAAGATGATTTAAACAGTACGGATCATTTTGAAAATATTCAATCCACAAATTGGCAAACCTTAAGATTTAAATTACCTCCTCCCAATTCAGATATCGGATGGCGTATTGAATTCAGAAGTATGGAAGTTCAACTCACTGATTTTGCTAATGCCGCTTTCTCCGTCTTCCTTTTACTTCTTACTCGTACAATAAGATCCTTAAATTTAAATTTCTATATTCCAATTTCAAAAATTGATGAAAATATGCAAACAGCTCAAGTAAGAGATGCAGCTAGAACCAAGAAATTCTGGTTTAGAAGACATGTCCTTCCATGTAAGGAAGGGGAAGAGGAAGATGATACTTATGAATTAATGACCATTGATCAAATTATGAATGGTTTCACTGATGAAAAAGGTACCTTCCCAGGTATTCTCAGTCTTATCTGTAGCTATCTTTCCAAATCTGAAATAGAAAGTGATATACTTAATCAACTTAATCGTTACATTACTTTTATTTCTAAAAGAGCTAGTGGGGAATTAGTTACTGATGCTGTTTGGATTAGGGATTTCATTACTCATCATAAAGATTATCATCACGATAGTAAAATTCATTCCACTATTATTTATGATCTCATGAATATTCTTGAAGGTGTGAATCAACGTCGCCCAAAAGATTTAGTAAGTATTATCAATACAGTAGGTGTAGATGGTATTTTTACTCAAGAGGAAAAGGAAACCTATATCAATGAAATTAAAATGAAATTAGAATCATCACAAAAGGTGAATAATGAAGATATGGAAGAAGGATTCGTGAAGAATCCACTTAAAAAGAGAATATTTAAATCATTGAATAATTGCTACTCTAAAAAGTACAGATATCCTGGAGAAGAAAGCGAGGAAGAGAATAAAGAAGATGCTTCCTCTGCTAGTTCCTCACCAAAATTACATGAATCATCTATAGAAACTGAAGACATTAAGTACTTTAGATAAATTTTATACAAAAAAAGCACAACGAAAAGGAAGAGAAAACAATAATATTAACATCATAATATCTATTATTATAAAAATATTTACATATTTATACTTAATAGCGCAATATTAATTCATGATCTTTTTTTTTTTATTATATCTAGATAAACATTTTTTTTTTCTTATCTTATTTATTTTTTTTTTTTTTATACATTTTATAACATAGTTTTTTTTACATAGTTATTTTTACATAGTTAACTTTATCTTTATATAATATCGAATTTATTATAAATAAATATATAATAGCAAAAGTAATAATAATAATAATAATAATAATAATAAGGATTAATAATATAAATTATAGTTTGTATGAATAAATAATCATCATTACTATTAAAAGAATTAATAATAATAATAATAATAATAATGGTAATAATAGAAAATATTCATCATAAATATAATTTATTATTATGTATATTATTATTATAATAATAAAATAAAAATTTTATTATAAATAAATATATAATAATAATAATAATAATAAGGATTAATAATAAAAAATATAGTTTTGTATGAATAAAAAAATAATAATCATTATTTACAAAATAATTATAATGGTAATGATAATAATAGAAAATATTCATCAAAACTATTATGTATATTATTATTATAATAATAAAATAGAAATTTTAAATTCAAATTATAAATTTAACTGAAATTAATTCACTTATTCATTATTAATTTTTGAAAAAAAATAAAATATAAAAAAGAATTATTAATATATTAAAAATAAAAGCAAATATAATAAAAAAATAAAAATAAAAATAAAAAATATTTTGTAATAATAAATAAATATATATATAATGTTTGTTATTAAATATCTTTTTTTTATTAATAGGGTGCTTTTTTTTTTTTTTTTTTTTTTATTAAAATTAAAAAATATTCATAAAATTAATAAATAAATAAAATTAAAGTTCGCAATAATTGCGGCTGTAAAAAAAAAAAAAAAAATATTAATAATGAATCAAATTAGATAAAAATATATTTATATTTAATAAATTATTAGTAATAATAAAATATTTATATAAAAAAATAAATAATAATAATAATAAATAATATAATGATACATAATAATTTATTTTTTTTATTATACTTTTTTTTTTTTAAAACAATTGATACATAAATGTATTTATGCTACATAATGTATTTACAAAATTTAAAAAAAAAAAAAAAAAAAAAGAGAAAGTTTAATTGGACTAAAAAAACTTTAAAAAAAAAAAAAATTTTTTTTTAAAATTTATTTTTATAATAATTTTTTTTTTTTTCTGTTTTTCTGTTTTTCTGTTTTTTTTTTTAAATAAATAATCATGTCATATCCAAAAAAGGAAATATAGAATTTTTTAAAAAAAAAATGATAATAAAATAAATTAACATTAATAATAAATAAATAATAAATAATATATAATAAATAATAAATAAATAAATAAATAATAAATAATAAAAAGAGTATTTATAAATAAATAAATAGATAAATAAATAGTTGAATAATAAATAATGGAATAATAAATAATAAATAATAAATAATGGAATAATAAATAATAAAATAATAAATAATAAATAATAAATAATAAATAATAAATAATAAATAATAAATAATAAATAAAAAATAATAAATAATAAATAAAAAATAATAAATAATAAATAATAAATAATAAATAATAAATAATAAATAATAAATTTTAAAATAATAAATAATAAATAATAAATAATAAATAAATAATAGATAAATAATAAATAATTAAATAATAATTAAATAATAATTAAATAATTAAATAATTAAATAATTAAATAAATAATAATAAATAATAAATAAATAATTAAATAAATAATAGATAATAAATAATAAATAATTAAACTTTAATAATTATAATTTATCTCTATTTGATTTAATCTATTTGACAAAATTTTAATTTTTATGATAATCTTTAATAAATTTTTATCATTCTAATTAATCTCTTATTTATTTAAAAAAATAAAAGAAAAAAAAAGAAAAGAAAAATTAAAAAAAAATTAAAAAAAATTAAAATAAAATAAAATATATATGTCTATATGTAAATAATATAAAATATATAATAAAAATAAGGCATTTCTTTATATAATTTGAACAAGTTTAAAGGTTAAAATTAATATCGAATCTCTTAAAATTATTTAAAATTTAACAATAAATGTATAGTTATAGTTTGTTAGTTCGTTAATAAATATTTTTAGTTTATTTTAATAAATTATTTTGTTAAAGGATATATGTAAAAATATTAGAGAGTAGTTAAATGACTTAGTTAATTATAGTTTAGTTTAGGATAAGAGAGTTAAGAAAATAGTTATTATTCCATAATTTAAATATTAAATTATCTTCTTAAGTTATTAGAATAAATTGTTTAACTTAAATGATATGGGGTATCATTAAATACTTTGTACTTCTTCATAAGTTCTATCATTATTATTATTATTATTATTATTATTATTATTATTATTATTATTATTATTATAATTAATATCATATCAGTATAATTTTTAAATATTTTTTATTGACCTTACTAATATCATAAATAATATATTCCTATTAATATTACAAATTATAATAATATATTCCTACATTATTAAATTCAAATATTATATATATATACTTATTAATATTAAAATTTATAATAAATATTCATATTTTAATCATTTTACTAATATTAAGTATATTAAATATTCTTAAAAGTTTAATTTAGGTTAAGATAGTTAAGAAGATAATTTAATATTTAAATTATGGAATAATAACTATTTTCTTAAGTTATTAGAATAAATTGTTTAACTTAAATGATATGGGGTATCATTAAATACTTTGTACTTCTTCATAAGTTCTATCATTATTATTATTATTATTATTATTATTATTATTATTATTATTATTATTATTATTATTATTATTATTATTATTATTATTATTATTATTATTATTATTATTATTATTATTATTATTATTATTATTATTATCATTATTATTATTATTATTATTATTATTATCATTATTATTATAATTAATATCTTATCATTTTATTTTTTAAATTTTTTTTATTAACCTTACTAATATCATAAATAATATATTCCTATTAATATTACAAATTATAATAATATATTCCTACATTATTAAATTCAAATATTATTAAAATTTATAATAAATATTCATATTTTAATCATTTTACTAATATTAAATATTCTTATTAATATGAAAAACTTAATGTTAAATATCAGTATATAAAATACAGAAATTAATATGTTTTATAGTATTTCATTTATAATTATAAAATATATAATAAAAAAACCTTAAAGGTATATAAAGAAAGAATAAATTTCTTTCCTTTAAGGTTACAAACAATAATTTTTTAAATAAAATTTTATTTAAAACTTTATGTTTTTCTTTCATTTTTTACAATTATACAATTATAAAAATTGTTGGAGAATCCTGGTGTAAAAACACTATTCGATGAAAAAATGAAAGATGTTTTTATACTAGAAAATAATGATTTTAAAAGACAATAAGACCTTGATACTCTTTTTTTTTTTTTTTTTTTTTTTTTTTTTTTTTTTTCTAGACTTAGAGAATAACTTTATTTAATTTATAATAATAGTAAAATTACATGATTTAATGAAAAAATTCAAATACATGAAATAAAATATTATATATTATATATTATATAATTATAAAGGTGCGTTAGAAGCAATAGTTTCCAACTTTTCCCATTCATCAATAATAACACCACGTCCATTATTGAGAGTAATAATTTCAGTATTAGTGTTATTCATCGAATCTGTATAAGATCTTTCATCAGGAAGGTGAAAATCCATGCCTTATCATTCCGACGTCGACGCTCCTAGCAACGGTAGATTCAACGAAATACCATTTCATCATCAATCCAAAAAGATCGATAAATTAATGGTATTACCTTAGTTAACGTTTGTTAGAAACTCCCGCAATCCCTACAAAATACGGAACAGTCGACGAAGTTGAACTTTGTTTAATAATATCGTCAACTAATTGCCTTGGTTCCTCATCATTAACTTTAATTTTTTCACATATTGAACGCCCGCCAAAAAGAGCACTCAATATAAAATAATAAATATTATTATCATAATCCATTTCTGAATCTAAAGAAACTTTCAACGATTTTTGTTCAATTATCATTGCAAACTTCAAAAAGAGATCATATAGAAAAGGTAAAGATTTACTTCTGTAATTTTCCAATTCTTTACATGCAAAGATCTAGTGAGAAAAGCTAGGTACACTAATACCACCACATAGGCAACATTTAGGGTAATCTTCAGAGACTATTTTTCTTTTAATGGAAATACAAATGTCAAATTTAAAACCACACCTAATTCGAGAAATCCAAAGGAATCCCAATTGATATATAGGATATTGAAATGAAAAGTCTTTAATTTCTGAAATAAATCCAAAATAAATCTCCTTGTAAATAATTTCTTTTTTTTTTAGCTTTTGAGGGTTTGAAGACATCTCTTTCCCAATAAAACTTTTTTTCATTTCACTCGTGAATTGAAAATACCTCCTCTTTCATGTGTCTGTGCTATATTTCAATTATGCTGCTTTAGAAAATGGTAAAAGCTTATCATGTATTATTAATCATCTCACTACTAATATTCCTACTTTGTCGCATTACTCATGAACTAAAGAATCAAGGACTTTGGATAAGATATTAAATGGTAAAAAAAATTATAAAAAAAATAAAAAAAAAAATAAAAAAAAAAAAAAAAAAAAAGATTTTTTATATAAATATTTATAATTTAAATAAGTTTTTAAATATGTATATATATAATACATCATAATTATATATATATTATACTAATTATACTACTTCTACATAAAAAATTATAAAAAAAAAAAAGTCTTTGTTTTTAATTATTTTTAATTCTTTTTTTTTTTATTAACTTTTATATGTATATTGTATATATTTACATTTTTCATAATAAATTATTTTACAATTAATATTTAAATAATATAAAAAAAAATAAATTATTAAATAGTAATTTTAACATTAAATATTTAAAAAGTATAAAAAAAATAAAGTAAAACTAATAATTCAATAATCTTTATTATAAAAATATTAAATAATTTAAAATCTTTTTTTGCTTTTTTTTTTTACATTCCATGTAATTTTTTTTTTAAGTTTAGTTTTTACTTAATTTATCACAGAAGGATTGAATACCACACCAATGATTGTCTTCATAACCCCATTTACCACTGACATCAATTTCATGAATTTTACAACTCTTACAACATGGATAACCGAGCTTTTCAGACCAACATTTTTCATCTTCAATAAATTCTTGATAAGCAGTAATACCACACCATTCCTTCTTTTCAAAATCATATCCCCATTCTCCTTCTTCATCCTTTTCGTAAACAATCCTACCTACTTCTTCAGAACAACATGGATATCCAAATTGTTCAACCCAACATCCATATTTACTATTGGAAGTTTTATTGGATGGTTCTGATTCTGGTTTTGATTTTGTTGTTTCGGTTTCAGTTGTTGATTCATCGGTTTTTGATGGTTTATCTTCTGTGCTATCTGGTGTATTTGGACCACCTGGACCACCAAAGCCACCTGGACCACCTGGACCGCCTGGACCACCTGGACCGCCAAAACCTCCTGGAGGTCCAAAGATATTATCATCACCAGTAGCTTCAACTTCTTTATCAATAGGATAATCATAATCTTCATCTAAATAGGTTGGATCACATTCCATATTATAGGCCTTACAAACATGTCTATACTTTGCAAGAATCCAATATTTTAAACCATACGCTTTACCACCTTGAGGACTTCTTACTGTAGTAAATTCACAATTGGCTTCCCATTCAGCAAAAGAGTAATCACCTGATTTTTCATTAAGTCTTCCTGGATATTTACCATCTTCATTTGGAGTTTTATCTTTTTTAACATATGGACGAATACATTTTTTCAATTCATCAATATGTGGGAAAAGGGTAGATGGATTGAAGACTTCACTAACGAATTTAGTAAGAATTTTATCAAAACGTGTAGAGTCATTCAAAATTAATATATCAATAAGATGACGTGGTTTAGTCCAATCTTCAAAAGAGTAACTTGGATAATCTGTACTATTATTTCTTGTAGTTTTTTGACCAAATCCTATACCACGAGCTCCCATTGCCACATCTTGTCCAAGTTCACCATCAAAATCATATAATAAGAATTTCCATTTATCATCCTTTGGTTTATATAGATAGAAATTATGTCCAAAGTTAAGGAAGTGATCCCATGATCCTGATAGATATTCAAACGCAATTTCAGTTAAAAATTGATCAATATCAAAAATATCTTCAATATCTTCAGCTGATTTAGCATTATCTAAAGCTGTTAAGAATTCTACCCATTCAGTATTGTCGGTAAATTCTTCATTTTCATTAACACAACCATCCGAAGAAGTTTTAACTGATAAATTATTATTTAAGTCTTTACACTGATATAAATGGGTGGACTCTGGATCATTATATTCATATTCAATCCATGATAACTTAATGGAATCCATTAAAATATAGAATCCCATATATTCATCATTAATGTATAAGGTAGCATAATTAGCTGAAATAGATGGAAGTCCTAAACGATTATGAATATCACAAACTAATTTAGATCTTAGGAAAGTAGCTTCACGAGCGTCTGGACGAAGTCTAAATTGTGTACGACCATATAAATCATCCTTTCCACGAATTTTAAAGTTGAAACCTTGTTTTCCAAATGAACGTGATGAACTACCACCAAGGGCAACGGTCACTTTATCAAAGCTCTTTTCACCACTATTATATATATATATATATATAAAGAATTTGTGTTTATATATTTATTTATATATATATATACAATAAATATTAATAAATAAATAAATAAATATGAATATATGTAATATAATATATATATATATATATATATATATATATTTTTTTTTTTTTTTTTTTTGTTATTAAATATTTAATATTTATATATTTAGACTTATTATTATTATTATTATTATTATTTTTTTTTTTTGATATTTTTTATTAATTATTATTAATTATTAACTTACCCATCTAATTCAACAATTAAAGTAGCATTTTTAGTTTTAAATGAATCTTCATCAAACATACCACCACCTCTTCTTGGACCACCTTCAGTTTTGTTAAAACCACCACCGAAACCTGGGAAACCTCCTTCTGTACTATTAAAACCTGGGAAACCTGGGAAACCTCCTTCAGTTCTATTAAAACCTGGGAATCCACCTCCAAAACCTGGAAATCCCCCCTCTGTATTATTAAAACCACCACCGAAACCTGGGAATCCTCCTTCTGTATTATTAAAACCTGGGAATCCACCTCCAAAACCGGGGAATCCTCCTTCAGTTCTATTAAAACCACCTGGTGGTGGACCAAATGTCATTTGAGCATCTTCCTTCAATTGAACAAATTCTTCTTCTGGTAATGTAACTCTAAATACAGCTACTTCATTATCTGTTTTTTCAAAAAGTTCTGGTCTTTTTTTTTTAGTGCCAATAAAGTCGCTTTTAGCATAGACACAATAAGCTTTTTTTTTTAATATTTTAATATTACAATTTATAAAATAAAGTATTAGTTTTTTTTTTTTTTTTTTTTTTCTTTTTTATTTTATGTTATTAGTATATAATTATAATATTATATTACTAATATATTAATACAGTTTATTTTTATTTCTTCTCATACGTACCTAATACTAAAAACGATATAAAATACTTTATCATCTTGTTTATTATTTTAAGTTAATTATATTTACAATATTTCTATATTTTAAAATTTTAAATTTAAAAATTATTTACAACTAAAAATAAGTTATTATTTACAAAATATTATAAAATAAATAAACTAAAGAAATGAAATTGAAAAAAAAAAAGTATTTATTTATATATATATGTTTTTTTTTTTTTTTATAATCAAAAAAAATAAAACTTTATTTTTTTTTTTTTCAATAATTATATCGATCATATTTGATTATAATAATTATATTGACATAATTACTTATATTAATACTTTAATATAATTAAAATTGAAAAGAAATTTATTTTACGTAGAAAATATTAAAAAATAAAAAAAATTATATAAAATTAATTAATCTCATAATAAAAATTAAATTAAATGGAAAAATTATTTAGATTAAGAAAAAAGAGAGCACAATGGTATAAATTATTAATACTGAAAAATTATTGGTAAATATTTTTTTTCTTTCATTAACTAATTTAATTAAAAGCGGTAAAAAAAATAAATATATATATAAATAAAATTTAAATATGTAAATAAATATAAATAAATAAATATAAATAAATAAATATAAATAAATAAATTAAATAAATAAATAAATTAATTAATTAAATAATTTTTTTTAAAGTAAAAATATATAAATAAACATAAACCGTAAAATTAATTTATTTTGATATTGATATTAGAATTAAGATTATACATGATAATTTTATCTATTAATGATAATTACTAAAAATATTTAGTAATTTATTTATTTATTTATTTATTTATTTATTATTTATTATTTATTATTTAATTATTTATTATTTATTTATTTATTATTTATTATTTATTATTTAATTATTTATTATTTATTATTTATTATTTATTATTTATTATTTATTATTTATTATTTATTATTTATTATTTATTATTTATTATTTATTATTTATTATTTATTTATTATTTAATATTTATTATTTATTATCTATTATTTATTTATTTATTTATTATTTATTATTCAATTATTTATTATGATTAGAAAAATTAAAAATTTATATAATAGTTAAATATACTGATAAAAAAATTTTATATAATTTTTTAATTATTTTTTTTTTTTAATTAATTTAATGAATTATCTTTCCAACTTTAGAAATTGAGAAATGAATAAATTAATTTTTTAAAAAGTAAAAAAGCAAAAACAATAATAAAATTTCAATTAACTCAAAAGAACTATTTTTAATAAATTTTAAAATAATAATCATTTTTATTAATTTTCATTTATATAATAATACATTTCTTGGAAGTTTAAGCATGCCGTTAAAAGTTATATTTTAAAAATAATTAATTCATTATATAAATTTCTGTTATATTTTATTATAATATCTATCAATTTTTATTATTTTTTTTTTTTTTTATTATTAATTATTATTATTATTATTATTGAACTTTCATTAATGAAGTAATTAAAATATTAATACAGAAATAGCAATAATAATAATTAAAAATAAAAATTAAATAAAAATTAATAACTAATAATTAATAATTAATAAAAAAAAAAATAATAAAATTACAATTAAGCTATTTTATAATATTTTATAATAAATTTTAATCTTTTTTTTTTTTTAAAAAAAAATATATATATATATATATATATTTGTTTCCAATTTCCTTATTTTTTAATTCTACACAGTTAAAATGATTTATTGTAACTTTTGATATTTTATGATAAAAAAATTCCCAAAAATAATAATATAATAATAGTATCAAAAAAAAAAAAAAAAAATATGATTATGCATAAATTAAATTCATTATATAAATTTTTAATATAAAAATTTAAACACAAAGAATACAAAACATGAGTCTTGTACATATATATAAGGAATAAAAAAATAGATAACTAAATATTATATAAAAATATTTAAAAATTACTATAATATAATATATATATATATATTAAAATGAAATTAACATGAAATTATAATTATATATATAATTAATTAAATAATATTTAATAAAAAAAAAAAATAAATATTTTAAAGTAATCATGATCTAAAAATTTCTTATTTGAATTATTTATTTCTGTTCTGTAACAAAAAAAAAAAAAAAAAAATTATATAAAGATTTTTAATTCATTTTCTTTATAACGTTTTCTTCTAATATTTACTAATATAAAGAATTAATTAAAATGATTTTTTTAATTATTATTACAATTATTATTATTATTATTTTATTATTATTATTTATTTATAAAGTTTATTTGCTTAATTTTACATTTATTTAAAAAATTTTATTAAACATTTAATTATTTGTTTAATTTACATTATTAATATTAATATTATTTTTACAAAAATATATAATTTTTAAAACAAAGTTATTTTATTTATATATATTTATATATCCTTTCTTTGTTTTATTATAAATTTGTTTATTTATTTTAATTGCTTGCTTATTTTTTTTTAACAAATCATTTATAAATTAATACTTTAATGTATTTAATTATATTATATTTAATAAAAAAAGATTTTTGTAATCAATACAAAAACTTTATTATTATTATTATTATTTTTTTTCTCTTTCAACATTATTTAAGTAATTAAATAATATATACAAAATATTGTATTATTTCTTTTATTTCATTTTTTTTTTTTTGTTTTTCTTTTTTTTAAAATTTTTTTATCTTTTTTGTGTAGTTTATTTTTTATTAATCTCTCTCTTTTTTTTTTTTTTTTAATAATTTTATATTTAATTAAAAAAATAAAAAAAAAAAAAATTAATTTTGGCAATAGGATTGAATACCACACCAGTGTTCATCTTCATAACCCCATTGTCCATCAGAATCGGTGTCATAAACTGTGCAACTCTTACAACATGGATATCCTAATACTTCAGACCAACATTCTTCATCATTGATATGTTCCGTATATGGTGTAATACCACACCATTCCATCTTACTAAAGTCATAACCCCAATCTCCTTCACCATCATGAGCATAAACAATCTTATTTCTTGATGAACAACATGGATAACCAAATTGTTCAACCCAACAATTATACTTATTAGGGATTGTTGTTGGTTGTGGGACGACAATGGTTGTTGGTTGTGCAACTTCAATAGTGGTTGTTTGGTCAGCTAAAATGGTAGTTGGTTCATCGGTTTCTGTAATTTCTGATTGTACAACTTCTATATTTGTTGGTTGTGCAACTTCAATAGTGGTTGTTTGGTCAGCTAAAATAGTAGTTGGTTCATCGGTTTCTGTAATTTCTGATTGTACAACTTCTATATTTGTTGGTTGTGCAACTTCAATAGTGGTTGTTTGGTCAGCTAAAATAGTAGTTGGTTCATCGGTTTCTGTAATTTCTGATTGTACAACTTCAATATTTGTTGGTTGTGCAACTTCAATAGTGGTTGTTTGGTCAGCTAAAATGGTAGTTGGTTCATCGGTTTCTGTAATTTCTGATTGTACAACTTCTATATTTGTTGGTTGTGCAACTTCAATAGTGGTTGTTTGGTCAGCTAAAATGGTAGTTGGTTCATCGGTTTCTGTAATTTCTGATTGTACAACTTCTATATTTGTTGGTTGTGCAACTTCAATAGTGGTTGTTTGATCAGCTAAAATAGTAGTTGGTTCATCGGTTTCTGTAATTTCTGATTGTACAACTTCAATATTTGTTGGTTGTGCAATTTCAATAGTGGTTGATTGATCAGCTAAAATAGTAGTTGGTTCATCGGTTTCTGTAATTTCTGATTGTACAACTTCAATATTTGTTGGTTGTGCAATTTCAATAGCGGTTGATTGATCAGCTAAAATAGTAGTTGGTTCATCGGTTTCTGTAGTTATTTGTTGAACTGCTTCATTATTTGATGGTTGTACAACTTCAATATTTGTTGGTTGTGAAGCTTCAATGCTTGTTGGTTGGTCAGCTAAAATAGTAGTTGGTTCGTCGGTTTCAATAGTAGTAGGTTGTTCGATTTTAATAATTGATGTGGTTGATGCTTGACCAAAACCACCCCAATTACCCCAATTACCCCAATTGCCTTGACCATCTTGACCATTTTGGCCTCCCCAGTTGCCGAAGCTACCCCAACCGTCATTATCATCAGCTTCGACTTCTTTATCAATGGTATATTCATAGTTTTCATCTAAATAGGTTTGATCACATTCCATATTATAGGCCTTACAAATATATCTATACTTAGCAAGAATCCAATATTTTAATCCATAACCTCTACTGCCCTGAGAACTTCTTACAGTAGTAAATTCACAATTAGCATCCCATTCAGCTAAAGAATAATCACCTGATTTTTCATTAAGTCTTCCTGGATATTTACCATTTTCATCTGGGATTTTATCTAATTCAACATAAGGACGAACAAATTCCTTTAATTCATCAATGTATGGGAAAAGAGTAGCTGGATTGAAAATTTCGGAAACAAGGTTAGTAAGAATATTATCAAAACGAGTAGAATTATTTAAAATTAAAATGTCAACAAGATGACGTGATTTAGTCCATTCTTCAAATGAATAGGTTGGGTAATCTGTACTTGGATTTCTAGGAGCAGTAAAATCAAAACTCATACCGTTAATACCCATATCAATATCTTGACCAAAGTCTCCATCATAATCATAAACTATAAATTTCCATTTATCATCCTTTGGTTTATATAAATAGAAATTATGACCATAGATAAGATAGTGATCCCATGAACCTGATATATATTCAATTGCAATTTCTGTTAAAAATAAATCAATATCAAAAATATTTTCAATATCTTCAGCAGATTGAGCACTATCTAAAGCTGTTAAGAATTCAATCCATTCGCTATTATCAGTAACTTCTTCATTATCATTAATACAACCGGTAGAAGACATTTTGACAGATAAATCATTATTTACATCTTTACATCTGTATAAAGAAGTACTATCTTTATCTCCATACACAAAGTCAATCCATGATAACTTAATAGAATCCATTAAAATATAGAATCCCATGTATTCGTCATTAATATATAAAGTAGCATAATTAGCTGAAACAGATGGAATTCCTAAACGATTATGAACATCACATAATAATTTAGATCTTAAGAAAGTGGCTTCACGAGCATCTGGACGAAGTCTAAATTGAGTACGACCATATAAATTTTCCTTTCCACGAATTTTAAAGTTGTAACCTTGTTTTCCAAATGAACGTGATGAACTACCTCCTATAGAGAAAGTAATTTTTTTGAATTGTCTTTCATTACTTTTATTATTAAATCAAAAATATAAAATACATATTTATATATATATATATAAATTAATATTTATTTAATAAATATATAAAAATAGTTTTAATAACAAAATTTATAATTAAAAAATATATATATATATATAAATATATATATATATGTTAATATTATTTTAATAAAAATATATAAAAAAAATTTTAATAATAAAATATATATTTAAAAAAAAAATAAAATTATTATCTCACCCATTTATTTCAACACTCATAGTAGCATTTTTTGTTTTAAAAGACTCTTGGTCAAATATTCCTCCAAAATCAAAATTGGTGTCATTACCAAAACCAAATCCATCAGTATTATTAAACCAATTGAAGTCACCTGTATTATTAAACCAATTAAAATCACCAGTATTATTAAACCAATTGAAACCTTCAGTATCGTTAAAATTACCAGTAAAATCAAAACCTAAACCTTTTTCACCATCTTCCTTTAATTGAATGAATTCATTATCTGGTAAATATACCTTAAAAACAGCAACTACATTATCAGTTAATTCAAAAATTTCAGCACGTTTGTGATCACCGATAAATGTGCTTACTGCTGATACACAAGCAGCTATTTGATATAATATATATATATATATATTGATATATAAGATTGATAAAATTAATATAATATTATAATATTTATAATATTCATAATAATTCATAAAAATATCTACCAAAAAGAAATACAATTGTTATTTTTGATAACATTTCCTTCTTTTTTAAAAGTTAATTATATTATATTTTTTATTTATTTTTATTAATATATAATGTACAATGTACGTTTTAGTAAATTTGAAAAATAAATTAATAAATAAATAATAAGCTTTTTTTTTTTTTCAAGAAAAAAAAATGTAAAAAAAGAAATTTTTACCAAAGATAATTTAAATAATATTTACACAAAAAAGATTATAATTAATAAAAGGAAAGAAATGAAAAAAAAAGGAAATTTTTACTTTCTTTTATAGCTTTAATAATTTATATAAAATATAAAATAATACAATCGTACAAAAATATATATATTAAAAGATATAAAAGATATTAAAGATACATAAAAATATTAAAATATAATAATTTTTGTTTTTTTTTTTATCTTTTTATATTAAAAACATATAAAAAAATTAAAAGATTTAATATACTTTCTATTTTTATATAAATGGGTTACATAATTAAAAAATAATTATTTAATACTTTAAACCTTTTAAATTAATTTTAATCTATTATTAATAAAAAAAATATTAAAAATTTTTAAGAAGTATCAATAATATTTATAATATTTTATGAGTCATTTTATCATTTATTATTGAGATATTTTAAACAAAAAAAGTTTTATTTTATTTCCTTTTAATATAATATATATATTAAAAGGAAAAACTAATTATAATGATATGATATAATTCAAAATGGAAAATATATATATATAACTAGTTTTTATTTAATTACTGTTAACAATTATTTTATAATAACAATTATTTTATATTAATTATAATAATAAATTATTATAAATTTATTTTCTTATAATTAGTATTTTAGTAATTACATACATATTATTATTACTATTATTTGTATTATTCTTGTTATTATATTATAATTAATAGTACAGTTATTGTAACAGTAATAGTCTTAGAAATAGTATTATTAATAATACTAATATTTAAATATATTTATTATATAATGATACATTTAAAGTTTGGTAATATAAAATATGACTTTTAATTCTCCAAAATAATAAAAATGAAGACAAATCAGAATTTTAATATATTATAAAAATATTCATAATTTATATTATATGTTTTTGTTTTTGTTTTTTAATTTAAATTGAGTATAGAAAAAATATATTTAAAAAAAAATAAATTAAAAAAAAATAAATTAAAAAAAAAAATAAATTAAAAAATAAAAAAAAATATCATCCAAAAAAAAGAAAATTTAAACCAATGAAAAGAACTTAATCAGTTCTATTGATAATATATTTATTTCTTGGTAAAAAAAAAAATAAATATTTTATACAATATACATTATCTTATTATTATATTTATTAAAGTTTGGTATAAAAAAGTTAGACATAAAGAATATCAATTAAGTTATGTTAAAAAATTAAGTTATGTTAAAAATAAAGTTTAATATCTTTTATTAAAATCTTGTAGAATAATATATATTTGTTATGCTAAATAATTCAATGTATTGTGGTATATTAATGATGTACATCTCGTATTTACATAACATTTATATTAGTTAAACTAAAAATCTTTTACGTATATTTTTATTATTATCTTTAATATATTTTTATTCATACAATCAATCAATATATGTATGTATTATATATATCGTCAGCATCATAATATATATCATACAACATATATCGCATATAGACACATACATATATTGCTCTAATAAGATGTATAACATTGAAAAATAATATAATAAAGTGATCACTTAATTATATTTCATATTTCTAAAAAGTTATCTTTATCATTGTAGAAAAAAAAAATTTAAATATTAAATGATACTTTTATTACATTTATTAATTTTATTTAATTTAAAAAAAAAAAAAAAAAAAAAAGAACAAATTTCCTTTTATAGTAACAATTAGTTATGAAAAATAAATAAAGTAGTAATAATGATAATTACAATAGTAATATATTATTTTAATTATTATCAGTCATTGTGATTAATTTAAAAAAAAATTATTAATATATAATTCAAATAAATTAAATTATAATTTTTCATATAGCTTATTATCAATACTATTCAAAAGAATTAATATTTATATTCATAACTAATTTATTATATAAAAAAAAAATTTATATTTTTTTTCTTATTATTAGAAATTGTATTCAAAGTAAAATATTACAATATTTCAAAAGTAGCCCATAATATTATTATTTTTTTTATGCCTTTGTATCATTTTTTTTTTATTATTTTTATATTCTTTGTATTTTTTAAAAATACTTTTTTTGAATTCAATTAGTTTATATATATATATATTTAATCCATTTATAATAATATTATTATTCAACTAACAATATTGTGAATACTATTTAACATAAACTTCTTATATATATGTATAAACTCCATAATTTTTGGATTATTATTATTATTATTATTATTACTATTATTATTATTATTATTATTATTATTACTATTATTATTATTATTATTATTATTACTATTATTATTATTATTATTAAAAATGTAGTCGTTGATAAAAATACAAAAAATAAGGTTCCTTATAAATTAAAAAAAAAAAAAAAAAAAAAAAAAAAAAAAAAAAAAAAAACATATAAATAGAATTAAATCATTATATAATAGTTTATGTATATAATTAAAATTCATTAAAACTGTTGTTAAGAAATCTAATAATATTGTTTTACACCTGGAATAAAACTTTAATATTAAAAAAGATTAAAAAAAAAAAAAAAAAAAAAAAAAAAAAAAAAAAAAAGTATTGAAATGTATATATAATTAAAATTATTATTTGCTTATTTGTTTAATTCACAAAAAGAATAATAATAAAATAAAATAAAATAAAATAAATAAGTAGAAATATAAATATAAGTACAGATTGAATAAAATAAAATAAATAAAATTTTCACCTATCATATTGACTGTCATAATTTATTTAGAATAAAAATGAAAAAAATATTATTTATTAATACTTTTATCATTTTTATTTTATTTATTTATTTTATATATATATATTTATATTTAATATGATTATTTTTATACTTTTGAAAAAAAAAAAAAAATAAATAGATAAAGCATATAAATCATTACTGAAAAGAATATTCCTTTGAAAATAATTATAGATGTATATATGAAAATTTATTTTAATATTCATATTAATATTTTTTTATTTTTATTTTTTAATTAGAACAAATATTATATATATAAAGGAAATAATTAATAAAATATAAATCTTCTGAAATAATATATGAGATTATTAAATTAAATAAAAAATTTAAATATAAATGACTTGAAAACTTTATTATATATTTAAAAGAATAATAATTTTAAACTTATTTATTAGTCACATCTGAGTTACAATATATTTTCATTTTTTATTATTGGTTTTTTTTTGATAGACACATTCAAATTTGATTTTTATTTTAAATATTCTCCAATAATAATTATAATAATTGTATAAAAAAAAAAAATTTTTTATCATATAAAAATTATATATAATATAATCTGTCTTTTTTTATTTTAAACTTATTTTTTTATTTTTTGATAAAACTAGGAACTTTTTTAAATTTAAAATTTATATTTATTAATATTTAAAAAAATAAAAAAATAAAAAATTATTTTAAATTTATAGTTTTCTAAATAAATAAATAGTAATGAATAAAAAAAAAAAAAAATAAACAAATTAAATAATATATAAAGGGTTAAGTTTTTATTTGGGCATTTCTCCATGTTGCATTTCGCCAATTTTTAAAAGCATGTGGCGTATTAAAAAATGTGGCATTTCGCCAAATTGAGAATTATTAAATAAATATATAAATAAAATTAAATATATCAATATTATTAATATTGATATATTTATATTTTTGAAGTAAATATTTAAATATTAAAAAAAATTTTTTCATATATAAATATCTTTACAAATATCTGTTTAAATAAATAATAAATAATTGATAAATAATAAATAAAAAAAAATAATAATAATAAAATAAACAATATAGTAATATAATTAATAAAAAAAATAATAATACAAACAGTATTGTTATAATTATAAAAGGATTGTCATTAATACTAATAATGACGATTAAATTATAAATAATATTATTATTATTTACAAATATACATATAAATGAGTTAATAAAAATAACATTTACCTACTTTATAGAAAAAACGTAAAAAGGTTTTTCTTATTGTATTTTATAAATTAATAATAAATAATATATAATAAATATTAAATAAATAATATAAATTGTAGCAATAATTACAGAAACATCAATAATAATATTTTTATAATAACGATGATAATTATAATAGTTTTTATTAATGCAAATATTAAATATTGTATATGGCCTTTTAAAAAAGCATTAGAAATTAAAAAAAAAAAAAAGAAAAAAAGAATTATGTGGTAATAAAGTTGAAAAAATAAAAGATTTATATATTTATTATAATAATATTTCGAACTTTCCTTCTATTAATCCTGAATATATATGATATTTATAGTAAAATAAAAAGTGAGTGCCAAGAACATAATTGTTCAATTTTTAGAATTTTTAGAATATTTTATAAAAACTTATTTAATTAACTTTGAAACTGAAAATTGGAACTATTATGATAATATTGAGCACATATTATGTTTCAGAAACTTTTAATAAATACTTAAAAAAATTATTTGCAAAAAAACCAACTTTTTTCAATTATTATCAGAATTTTAAAAAGAAGAATCAAAATATTACATTGTTTACGAAAGGAGAACTGTTGAAATTTTAAAAAATACAAAACTAAAAAAATTAATACGAATTGAGGAAATTAAAGAGTTAGTTGAATATTACAAAAATATGGAAATTCTATTAAAAAAAAAGGAAAGTGTTAGAAATGATTTTATTGAATTATGGTTGAAATGCTTTAATGATTTAAATATAAAAATTATTGATTAAATAATAAATTATTAAGAAATGAAAGAAAATTGGCCAAATGAATATATATAATAATTTTTTAATAGTAAAAATTATTTTAAAAAGAAAATAAATGAATAAATACAATAATGATTAAAGTATTTTTAATCTTTATTGGATTAGGTTAGCTTAAAAACATTAAAATATATTTTTATGATAAAATATTACTATTTTAAAAATATATTTTTATAATTAAAATATTGTTATAATATTATTTTTTATAAAATATTAAAATATATCTTTATAATTAAATATATTTTTATAATTAAATATTATAAATAAATATTTTATTACTATTTTACAAAATATTAAAATATATCTTTATAATTTAATATATTTTTATAATTAAATATAATGTGGCATTTATCTTTATGTGGCTTATTTTTTAATAGTTAATAAATAATAATTAAATAAATAATAATTAAATAAATAATAAATATTCTTTTTTTTTATATATATAATTTATTAATATTCAATTATAGAAATAATTTTTTATAATTTTTTTTAATAGAATATATTATTATTTCTTTTGAAATAGTTATTTAATAATATTTAATTAAAAAAATATATTATCATTTCTTTTATAATAATAATTATTTATATAATTATTTATGATTGTATAGTTAAAAATGTATGGCTTTATTTAAAAATATTTATACGCCACATTTCGAAATGCCCGATTGTGAAATGTCCCTATTTAAATTCTAAATCAATTAACCTAAAAATTTATATATATAGTGTTACAAAATTTTAATTTTTTTACTAAATACTAATAGGTTTAAAAAAGAAAATTTAATTATAAATACAATATATATAAATAATAAATGAAATTTTAGTAGTAATAATATTTATAATAAATATATATACAATCCTTTTTTATTATTATTATTATTATTATTATTATTATTATTATTATTATTATTATTATTATTATTATTATTATTATTATTATTATTATTATTATTATTATTATTATTATTATTATTATTATTATTATTATTATTATTATTATTATTATTATTATTATTATTATTATTATTATTATTATTATTATTATTATTATTATTATTATTATTATTATTATTATTATTATTATTATTATTATTATTATTATTATTATTATTATTATTATTATTATTATTATTATTATTATTATTATTATTATTATTATTATTATTATTATTATTATTATTATTATTATTATTATTATTATTATTTATTATTATTATTATTATTATTATTATTATATTATTATTATTATTATATAAAAATTATTCAAACTGATTATTTTAATATAATGCATATATTTTATTATTATTTTTTTTTACTAAATGATATTTTTATTATATTAAAATATTTATTTTTGAGTATATATATTAAATAAAATCAAAAAGAAATTAAAAATAAACCATGTAAAATTTCATTATTTCAAAATATATATACGTTTTTTTTTTTTTTTTTTTTTTTTTTTTTTTTTTTTTTTTTTTTTTGTAATAAGATTAAAAATAATTAATGAAATAATATTTTACAAGTAAAATATAAATTCATTAATTATTTTTATTATTCGTATGATTTATATCTTAATATAAAAAAAATATAATTATTTATTATTTATTATCCATATAAAAAAACAAATCATTAATTATCGAAAAATGGAAAATTTAAATTTTCAATTAAAAGATTTAGTGTGTTGTTTGTAATGATTTAACAATTAAGAATAAAAAATATTTATTTATGTATATAAAAGATATACATTTTTTATTTAATTATATTAATTATTTAAGAACTTAAATTTTATTTTTTCATATATTTATTTTACTTATAATTTCTTTATTATTTATTTATTTACACATTTTTTATTTATTTATTTTATTTATTTTTATATATTTACTCATTATTTATTTATTTATTTATTTTACTTATTTTTTATATATTTACTCGTTATTTTTTTATTTACTTATTTTACATATTTTTTATATATTATTTATATAGTTATTTATTTATTTATTTATTTATTTTATATATTTTTTCATTATTTTTTTTTTTTTTTTATTTTCTATTTATTTATTTCATTTAATTTAATTTACTTTTATCTTTTTTATTTATTTTACTTATTTTTCGTTTATTTATTTATTTTTAAATAAAAAAAAATTAATTTTTAAAATTAAATAATAAATAAACTGAAATAATAGAAAAATAATAATTTATATTTCAAAAAGAATTAAAATTTTAAACAAAATTAAAAATTGGTCCATGAATATATATGAATTTAATTTATTGATGATAATTAATTAAAAAAATTAAAATTTTTATAATTAAATATATATATAAAAAAAGAAAATTTATATAATAAAAATTTTTATAATAAAAAATATTTTTTTTTATATAATTATTTGAATATGTATTATAATTATAATGAACAGTATTGAGATAAAATTATAAATAATAATATTTTTTATGTTTATTTAAAAATGGCATCAACTCAAAAGAATGATGCCGCATCATTAGCACAAGAAGAAAAAAGAAAAAAAAAATCCACTAAATCAACGTTAAAAAATTTTAATTCAAATAAGAAATCATCACTTTTTGAAAAAGATTTTAATTCTGAAATTTCTACGACACCTAGAAAATCAAATAGATATCGTAAATTTTCAAAAAGTAGTATCCAAATGGAACATAATGTTAGGGTTTCTAGTAATATTAATATTCATAACCAAAAAAATAGAAAATCTTTAATTGATAAATTACGAATTTTAAGACAAGATGCATTTGACCAACATTTATTTTCAACTGCGGCTTTATGGGGAGATAAAATTAAAAATTTAACAGGTTATTTTTTTTTAAAATCTATCATAAATCTTGATATAAATATTATGGAAATATATATATATATATATATTTATATATAATATTTATTATTAATATATTATATAATTTCAATTATATATATATTTGAAATTTTAAATATCCATTTTTTTAAAAAAAAAAGATGATCCAAATGATATATATTGGTTAGCTCAAATATATTTTTTTATGGAAGAATATCCAAGAGTAGAGCATTTATTATTAAAAGATGATTTAGTTTTAAAAAATATACGGTGTCGTATTTTAGCAATTCAATGTGAAGTATGTTAAATAAATAAAAAAAAGTAATAATAATTAAAAATGATATAAATGAAAATAATTCAGTTTTATTAATATTTTAAAAATATATATTAATACAATTAAAACTTCAATAAAATTATATATTGAAAATTCATTGAAATAAAAATAAAAATTAAATTTAAATCTCATAAAGATACAACTAGAGAAATGGCAAGAAGCATTAGATATAACAGAAATAGATGATACAGAAATTAAAGAAAAAAAATCAATAAATATAGAAAAAGGAATAAAGGTATTTATATATATATGTTATTATTTATTTATTTATTTATAAATTGTATGTATTTATTTATAAATACAAGGAGATTTAAAATAATTTAGATAATGAAATAGTGAAAAGCAATAAATTTATAATTAACATATATATATACATATATTATTTTTATTAATATTTTTTTCATATAATATTAATATATTTTTGAAGTTGGAATCAACATTGTATTATTTAAAAGGTTTAATTTATTCAAAACAAAATCAATATGATAAAGCGAAAGAAAATCTAAAAAAAGCATTATTTATAGATGTTAATTGTTATGAGGTATAGAAAATCAAACAAATAAATAAAAAATAATATTAATTATAGTAAAATAAAATAGATTTGGATTTCCAAAACAATTATTAAAAATCTTAATATATTAAATTATGATTAAATAAAGGCTTTTAATTTATTAATATCAAATTATATGTTAACTAATGATGAAGGTAAAATATATAAATTTTTAAATATAAATTTTATTTAATTTTATATATTCATTATATAATACATAATGTAATTATCAAAAATTGTTAATTTTGTAATAATATATTTAATCAATCCCTTTAATAATATAATGAATTATATTATATATTATATTTAACAAATTTATCTCTATTTAATAATATTTTAAATTCAAATTCAGAATGGGAATTAATACAATCACTAAAATATAATAATTCAGTTGAAGGAGAATTAATTAAATTATTATACATTTCAAAAATGAAAAAGGTTAAATATCTTTAACAGTAATTTAAAAAAACTTTTATCAATCTTAAATTATTTTTATGGTATATTTTTAGTAGTAGATTATATATCTAACATCTAATATAAATAATTATTTTTTGAATATATTTTTTACAAAGTACAAGCATCTTGATGAAATAAATCTTGCTTTAGAAAGACTTGACAAAGACTTTTATTTAGGAAGCAATCAAGATATAATGTTAAGTCAAGCAAATAAATATTATACCCAAAGCAAATTTACAGAATGCTTTGAATTAACTTTAAAGTATGTTTAAATATAAATAATATTTATTATAAAATAATAATAATAATAATAATAATAATAATAATAATAATAATAATAATAATAATAATAATAATAATAATAATAATAATAATAATAATAATAATAATAATAATAATAATAATAATAATAATAATAATAATAATAATAATAATAATAATAATAATAATAATAATAATAATAATAATAATAATAATAATAATAATAATAATAATAATAATAATAATAATAATAATAATAATAATAATAATAATAATAATAATAATAATAATAATAATAATAAATAAAAAAATAATGGTATATAATAATAGTAATAATTAAATATAATATATATATAATATATATATATTGTTATTAATGTAATATTAAACAAATAAATAGAATCTTAGATAATGATAGATTTAATATGGAATGTGTATTACTACACTTAGTATGTTTATATGAACTTCAGAAAAAGAATGAATTATTTTATATAGCGCATCAATTAGTCGAATATTATCCTAATCATGAAATATCATGGTTTGCAGTAGGTTGTTATTACTTATTAATTGGCCAAAGTTCCGAAGCACGAAGATATTTCAGGTTAGTATATATAAATATTATAGTCAATATTAAATAGTTCATTACAATTATAATTGTTGTTGTTATTATTATTAAAAAAAAAAAAAAAAAAAAAAAAAAAAAAAAAAAAAAAGATAATAAATGTAATAAAGTAAGATTAAATTCAATATTGATATATTAATAATACATATAAATATATAAATATTTATTAAAATTATAAAAATTCAAATTCAAATTCAAAAAAAAAGTAAATCATCAACAATATGTCCAACATTTGGTTCGGCATGGATTGGATTTGCTCATTCATTTGCAGCAGAATCGGAACATGATCAAGCCATTCTCGCATATTCAACAGCAGCAAAGTTATTTCAAGGGTATATTTTTAAATTACATTGTTTGTTTCTATCATAAATAAATAAAAAATAAAATAAAAATAAAAATTAAAATTAAAATAAAAATAAAATTAAAAATTAAAAAATAGTAATCATTTCATTTCATTTAATTCAATATTAAATTAATTTTTTTTATGTTTTAAATAATCAATAATCAATAATAACAATATAAATAAATAAGAATACATCTTCCAGCAATGTTTATTGGTATGCAGCATCTTCAAATTAATAATAATCAATTAGCTGAAGGATTTCTAACAGTAGCCTATAATATTTGTGATTCAGATCCAACTCTTTTAAATGAATTAGGTGTTCTTTATTATAATAAAAAAGAGTATGCATATATATATATATATTATATTTTATCGGTTACAATATTTTATAATTAAATTATATAATATTATTGTATTTAAAATTATAAATTATTATTACTAAATAATATTAATAAAATCATAATATATATATATATGTAATAAAGATATAGAAGAGCAATTGATTATTTTGAAAAAACTTTGGACATTGTTGAATCTGTTCATTCAAAATTAAATAATTGGGAAATAACACTGTGTAATTTAGGACATGCATATAGAAAAATAAGGTATTAAAAAAAAAAAAAAAAAAAAAAAAAAAAAAAAAAAAGATAATAGAAAAATTTATGAACATATATATTAAATAGTATATATATATATGTATTTTTTTTTTTTTTTTTTTATCGTATTTTTATTTAATTTATATTAAAATTTTAGAAATTATGAAAAAGCAAAAGAACAATTTGAAAAAGTATTTTCTCTAAATCCTTCTAATTCACAAGCCTATAGTGCGATGGCATTCATCTATCAAATTGAAGGAAATCTCGATGAAGCTATTTATAATTATCATAGTGTAAGTATATATACATATATGTATATAAAATTTAACAATTATACATTAATTTTCTTTTTCTGATTTTTATTATTAAATATTTTTATTATTAAATATTATTATTATTATTATTATTATTATTATTATTATTATTACTATTATTATTATTAAGGCATTGGTATTAAATCCAGAAGATAGTTTTTGTGCCGAAATGTTAAAAAGAGCACTTGAGGAATTACCAAATAATGATATAACGAAAGGAGTAGGATTCAAATTTTTAGATGGTAATTTGCAACTAAATATTTATACCAATAAAATAAAATAAAATAAAATAAAATAAAATATTAATATTAAATAATTTTATTATTATACCTAAATAAAATAATATTTGTTATTATTATTATTATTTATAACATCATAAATATTAAATGAATATTAAATGGATGTATAATATATGTAAATTGAAATTAATATCTATATATATATATAGACGAAGTTAAAATGGAAATGGAACAAAATGATGTTGATGAGAGGCATGCTCCACCAGAGTATGAATTACTAGAGCAATTAGGTTTTTCATATTTATTAGATAATTGTAAAGATGAAGATGTATCAAATATTGAATTTAAAATTAATAATAGTAACCAAAATATTAATGATAATGACGATGTAAAAGATATGAATTTGGAAGTAAAATCACCTGAAAGTAATTATGAAGTTACTGATATTATAGATGATGATAGTTTACTGATAAATGATCATCAAAATTCTATATTTGATAAATTCCCAGTAAATCGAAATTATTTTGTATCTAAAGATTATAAATTTCCTGATCCGAATATTACACCAAAATTAAATAACATGATAGATAAAACGACAACCTCTAATGAAATATCAAGTACTAATCCATTTTCAGATTTCAATGATTATAGCATATATACCCCTTTACAAAATGCTAATAATTCATTAATATTTTCTGATGCATCAATATCCTCTACTTCATCATCAATAACCTCCTATAAAATAAAACAGAAACAACAACAACAGCAACAACAACAGCTACAGACGAAACAACAATCTACATCTACCGAATCATTAAATAAATTTTCATTACTCGCAAAAGATAATCTATTATCAAATAGTACCATTACTAATTTTGATTTAGGTGAAACGAGTAAAAGTAATAATAATTTAATGAATCGATTTAATGATATAGATTCAACTGAAGGTATTACACCTAGTCAAATAAGAGGTCGATTTGGAGCTTCAACATCCTTCCTTGGAAAAGATACCAGTTTTAATGAAAGTTTTAGTATTGATGATAGTGGATCACCCTTATTTAATAAGAATATATTAGAATCAGAAACGCCTAGTAAACAAAAAATAATAAATTTAGGATTTCCTTCTTCAACATCATCATATTCCAGTAAAGGTGAAAGTTCCTTGAAGACCCCTATCCCTAGTCGATTTTTAGATAGTTTATCAGAAATGAAATTAAAATATTCCTCACCTTCAAGAGAAGGAATGCTTACTAAAGATAAAGAAAAGGGATCCTATATTTTTAATCAGAGTTACCTCAGAAATTATTATTCCCTTTTGAAAAATAATTCAACAGAGAATTCCACGAATGAGGATGATCATGCCATTATTATTAATAGTTCACCAAAGAATGGTATGATAAGTAGTAATGAAGAAGAAGAAGAAGAAAAAGAAGATAATGATAAAAATGAAAATGAAGAAGAAGATGTTAATAATGATAATAGTAATAAAGATAATGAAGGTGAAGTAGAAGGTGAAAGTGAAGAAGAAGAAGAAGAAGAAGAAGTTAATAAAAGTAAAGAAGAAAATTATTATTTCCAAAAACAAGAGCAAAATTCAACGGATGATGAAGATATCGATATGGAAATGGATTAAAACAAGGAAAGAACAATAACAACAACAAAAAAAAATAATAAATAAATAAATAATAAAATATAATAAATTTATATATTATTGATTTTTAACAAAATATATATATATATAAACTAAACAAACAAGCAAACAAACAAACAAACAAACAAAAAAAAAAATATATATATATATATATATATATTGTATATATCCAAATATTAGTATATATTTAAAATATCAATCTGATTTTGATTATTATGATCATTACCCATTATATAACATTTATTAATATACTTATTATTATTATTATTATTTTTAAAAAAAAAAAAATTAATTAATTAATTAAAAAGTAAAAAAAAATAATAATAAATATAATAAATATTTATTTTTCTATATATATTTATATACGTATTTATTTATTTATTTTATTAATATCATTAAAAAAAATTTTTTTTTTATTCTGTTTAATAAATTATTATCTTATTTTGATTATAATATATATATATATATTTTTATCTCATTTTAAATTTCATATATTACTTTTTTTTTTTTTTTTATTTTATTTTATTTTATTATTATTTTTTTAATGTTTTATCTAATTTTTTATATATATTTACTTAAAAATAAAAATAAATAAAATTACCATACTATTTAATTAAATAAATAACAGAATTTTTTTTTTTTTTTTTTTTTTTTTTAAAAGAAAAAAAAAAAAAAAAAGAAAAAAATATAATAACAATATTAAATAAAATAACAATAACAATAACAATAGCAATAACTTTTACTATAATTTAATAAAATAATACATATATATATAAAATATAGTAATAAGAATAATAATTTATTAATATATATATATAGAAGACTTTAATACAAAGCAAAACTTTTTTTTTTTTCTTTTTTTCTTTTTTTAACAGTTACTTTGAAATTATTTAAAAAATAAAATAAAATAAAATAAAATAAAATAAAAAAAATAAAAAATAAAAATAATAAGAAAAAAAAGAATAATAATAAAAATAATTTTATAGCACATTTATAATTCTTATTATTATTATTATTATTATTATTATTATTATTATTATATTATTGATAATTTTATTTTTATTAATTTTATTTATAATTTTTTTTTTTTTTATTTATTTTATTTTTAATTTTATTTATTTATTGATTTATTTATTATTTTTTTTTTTTTCTTTTTTAATGTTCTAAAATTTTTATTATTATTTTATTACATATTTAATAATTAATTCATTTAAATGATGATTGTTAACAAGATTTATGAAAGATAATTTATTATATATATGTATATTATATTATATATATATTTTTTAAAAAAAATAAAAAAAAAAAGAAAAAGTAAGAGGTGTCTATTCTTCATCAATAGTTTCACTTAATAACTTTTTGAATTTTTCAATTAAAATCTTATTTTCTTCAACATTACCAACAGTTATTCTTAAACCTCCTTCACAACCATATTCATTACCACGGTAACGGACAACAACCTTTTCATTATTGGCCATACCCTTATAGATCTTATGAGCACGGTTACTACTTGGAACACCATTCTTATTTACTACTTGAACAAGAATAAAGTTACCATCGTTAGTACCAAGAATATCACCAACACCATCAAGAGATTTGAAGATTTCAATTAATTTAGTACGTTCAGCAATAATTTTTTTAGCATTTTCTTTCATTTTAGCAACACTTTCATCAGAAAGAGCCTTTCTAGCAATTAAAGAAGCTGGAGTTGATACATTGTATGGAGCCTTAGTCTTGTTAATAATGGCAGCAATTTCTTCAGTAGTAATAGCAATACCACATCTAAAATTATTATTTATGAACAAAAAAAAAAAAAAAAAAAAAAAGAAAAAAAGAATAAAAAAATTAATATATATATTCATTTATTCATAATAATTGTTAATAATAAAATTATATGTTTATAAATTTCAAAATTTCAAATTAATTTTACTATTATTAAAAAATCTTTTTAATATAAAATATATATTAACATAATTATAACAATAAAATATTATATATATATATATATTTATTTATTTTATTAACTAGTAATATTACTATCATTTATATTATTTATATTTATTTTATTATATATTATTGTTATTGCTATTATCAATATTATTTATTTTATATAAACTATTTTAAACAAAAAATAAAATTATTTAAATTCAAATTTAAATAAAAATATATATAATAATAAAATTTATTTATTTATGTAACTTTTTTTTTTCTTTTTTTTAAAAAAAAAAAATTAATTTATATATAAATAAATAAATAAATAAATTGAAAGTTACCTAATACCGGCTAAACCGAAACTCTTAGATAAAGTTTGAGTAACAATTAAGTTTGGATACTTTTCAACCCATTTAGCAACACTACCCTTGTTTTCAGTTTCTTCAACGAAATCAATATAAGCTTCATCAACAACAACAATACCCTTGAAATCTTCAAATTCTAAGATTGCACGAATATCATTTAAAGCGATAACTGAACCAGTTGGGTTACCTGGTGAACAAAGGATAACCATCTTAATGGTTGGATCGTTTTTAAGAGTTTCCTTAACCTTTTTATTGTAAAATATATATATATATATATTTTTTGTTTTATTATTATTATTATTATTATTATTATCATAAATAAATATGATTTATTTTAATAAAACAACATGATATAATTTAAATTTAGTGGAATTTTAAAAAATTTAAAATCAGTTTTTGAAATATTAATTTATATAAATATTTTTTTGTGATATTGCGATTGAAAAGTATTATCATTTGTCAATAATATAAAATTAAATTAAAATTTATAATAATCAGATGGTTGAAAAATATTATCATTTGTAAATATTAATAAAATTTAAAATAGTAATAATCAAATTCATTATTATAAATAATTTAATTTAAATATATACATATTATAAATAATAAATTTAGTTTTCTTAAAATTTTTAAATTTTCATTTTAATTATAAATATATTAAATATTATATATAATAATAATAAAAAAAAATAAAAATAAATATTTTTTTTTTATGTATGTAAAAAAAATGATATTTACTTTTTCAACATCAAGTTGGAAATTTGGAAGTAATAATGGAACCTTAACAACTCCAAGATCGTTAGTTTGAGCACAAACAGAGTACATACCGTAGGTTGGTGGAGTAATTAAAATTTTATCCTTTCCTGGAACACCAAAAACTCTCATAATAATATCAATACTTTCATCACTACCAACACCAACAAACATTCCTTTTGGTGAAGATAAACCACGTAATTTTGCAAATAATGTTTTAAATTCTAATTGACGTGGATCTGGGTATCTTTCAATATGAGTATCAGAGTCCATATCATTGGCACTTGGTTTTGGTAAAGAAATTTCACTATCATTAAAATTAACACAAGTACCGAAACTATTTTCATTGGCATCAATTAAAATACCTTCCCAGTAATCATCACGAGCACATCTGTATGGGTCTAAAGCCCAAATATTTGGTCTAACAACATCTTTTAAATTAAAATTACTTGGAGCCATTTTGTTATTATTTTTATTATTTTTTTTTTTTTTATTAAAATACGTAAAGTATTAATAAAAAAAAAATTATTTTTTTTTTAATTATATTTTTTTATTATGAAAATTTCTTTTTTTTTTATATATATATATTATATAATATATATTATTTAATATATATTATATATAATTAATTTTTAATACAGTTAGTATAAATTATTATAAAGTATTTAAATTTTTAATTATAACAAAAAAAAAAAAAAAGATAGGGTGGTGTTAATATATTTATATTGAAATCTAATAAATTCTAATATATATTAAATTTAAACAAAATGCATTCAATTTGATCTATAATCTTCAATACTAAATCAAAAAAAAAAAAAAAAAAAAAAAATAATCAATAAAAGATCTAATAATTTATTATACACTTATGTATACATTATTTACGTATACAATTTATAAAAAGAATTATAATAAATAATAAATAATAATAATAAATAATAACAATTCTAAGGTTTTTTTAATTATTAATATTTTTATTCATAACATCTTTTAATTTATTATTATTATTATTATTATTATTATTATTATCATTAAATTTAATAAATATTTCTTAATTATTATTATTATCATTAAAATCATTTAATTTATATTTAATTACATTATTATTAATATCGTTTAATAAATATTTCAAGGTATTTTAAAATTATTTCAATATTATTATTAAATATTATTATTTTCTTTTTTCTGTTGAAATAATACCTTTTTATTTTTTTTTATAGTCGCAATTATTGCGAACTTTAAACTTTATTTTTGAAGATAACTTTTTATTTCAAGTTCCTATTTTAAATATTATTATGTTCAAATTGACCATATAATATTTTTTTTTTTTATTATTTGTATGCTTTTATTTATAAAAAAAAAAAAATTCATGTAATTAATAAAAGAATAAATAAAGTGTATAAATAAATACAGAAAAAAGTTCCTTTACAACAAACTCATCTCCAGATTATAAGATTGAGTTTAAAAGGAATTTTTATTCAGGATTAGGGTTTAAATTGACTTTCTGAAAGCAATTATGGTCTTCCCCTTCAGAGGCATTGGTCCTATTAGCTTGTCTTACTACATTTTCAGCGTTGACGCTCCTGATTAGTTTGTGCTTATACCGTCGGAATAGCAACCCTTGTCGAGTACAAGCCCTAAGCATAATTTCTGTAAAGAAAGACGCAGATCGCACCAAGAATGGAGTTTTAGAATAATCACCAGAAATGATTTGGTTCTTAAACAAAAAACGTCCCCATTCCTTTTTTATAATTTAAATCAATAATGTCTGCATTACTTCTACCAAAGATGCTATATAATCCGTACCACGTCACATATATATTTACACACTCATTATTCAGATAATTATTTAAATTAATGCTATTTTCACCAATTGAACTATTAGTAACGATACTATCATTTTCACTATCACTAATATTAATATTCCTATTTTCACTATCACTAATTCTACTATTATTAACTATATTCTTTCTATTGTTATTATCATTAATATTATATACTTCATTACTACTATTAGAATCAGTACTTGACTCTACATTGTCATATCTGTGACAACGGTGTTTATATTACCATTTGATATTGAACAATATTTGCTAATTACAAACAATTTTTATAGTGTTTTTCAAAATTCATGGAAAAGATAGCAATTAGAAAATCAATATTCCAATTGAGGATTACTATTTTTTTTTTTTTCTATAACAACAAGAACACCTTTCTGGACAAACTTCTTCTATCATATTAGTTTATAATTTTTTTTTTTTTTTTTTTTTTTTTGATAGAATTTTATCTAATTTATATGCTAAAATTTTACTTTCTTTATCATCTCATGCATGACATCTACAACGTAATATATTTCATAGGAATAAAGTACTTTTCTAACTTTATTATTCATCCTCAAAACTCATACCTATTAAAAACCAAATAAGACTAAATTATGAAATTTTAAAAAAAAAAATAAAATAAAAATAGAAATAAAAATAAATATAAAAATAAAAATAAAAATAAAAATAAAAATAAAAATAAAAATAAAAATAAAAATAAAAATAAAAATAAAAATAAAAATAAAAATAAAAATAAAAATAAAAATAAAAATAAAAATAAAAATAATACATATATTTATAACAAAATATTTGAAAATTTTTTAAAAATATATACCCTTAATATTGCGGAACATAATTATATATATATGTTATTAAACTTATATCTCTTAATCTTAAACATTAACTATTATAATTTTTATGATAATTTACTAAAAATCAAATTAAAAATTTCTATTTTGAATTAAAAATAAAAAGATTAAAAAAACTTTTATTTTATTAATATTTTATTTATTTATTTATTTTTTTTTATACTTATATACATATAATGGATAGTAATTAAAATATATAATTTATTATTTTATGACTTTTTTTTTATTTATCTAATTCCATTATTATTTCTTTTACTATCTTTTTTTTTTTTTTTTTTTTTTTTTTTACTTATTTAAAAAAAAAAAAATTATTAGAAATTGTATATTATTAAAATGATGCTATTTTAAATATGTTTTGATTTAAATGATGACTAAATTTTATTAATGGATTATATTTTCTTTACTTCTAATTAAATAATTTTGATTGAATAACATTTATCAAAAAACTAGAATCATTTTTTTTCTAATTTTTCAATAATAGATTTTTTTCTTTTTATTTATTAACTTTGGATAATTAATTAAAAATTCCTTTTTTTTTTTTTGCTTAAACATTAACTTCTTCTTGATGAGCATTCTTTAAGGCATCAGCGTATTCATCCAAAATTGGTTGAACTTCATTCTTCATAAAGTTTTCAACTTGTTGAGGAGCACGACCAATAAAAGTAGTTGGATCTAATAAAGAATCTAATTGACCAATAATTGGTTGGAAGTATTCATTCTTCTTAAGACGTTCAATTAAATCGTTTTCCTTACCTTCAACCTTAACCATTCTAGCGGCTTCTTGACTCATAACACGAATTTCTTCGTGACAGACTTGACGGTCACCACCAGCCTTAACACGAGCCATAATGAAGTTTTCAGTAGCCATGAATGGAAGTTCTTGCTTGATACGACGTTCAATGGACTTTGGATAAACAACTAAACCATCGAAAATGTTTTGTAAGAGAGTAAGAACAACATCAGTGGTAAGGAAAGCTTCTGGAATAGAAATACGACGGTTAGCACTATCATCAAGAGTACGTTCTAACCATTGAACAGAAGCAGTTTGGTGGGCATCAGTTAAAAGAGCCATAAGGTGACGAGCTAAACTACAAACACGTTCACAACGCATTGGGTTTCTCTTGTAAGCCATAGCAGAAGAACCAATTTGATCCTTTTCAAATGGTTCTTCAATTTCCTTTAAGTGAGCTAATAAACGAATATCAGTAGCAATCTTGTGAGCAGTAGCACCGAAGGAAGCTAAGACACTAAGAACATCTAAATCAACCTTTCTGGAGTAAGTTTGACCAGTAACAGCGTAAGACTTATCAAAACCAGATAACTTGGTAACAAGAGCATCAAGTTGTTCAATCTTATCATGATCTCTGTTGAATAAAGTCATAAAAGAGGCTTGAGTACCAGTAGTACCCTTGACACCTCTGAAACGAATATCACCTCTGGCACGAGTGAAGTTTCTTAAATCGAAAATAAGTTCTTGAAGCCATAAACAGGCACGCTTACCAACAGTAGTTAATTGGGCTGGTTGGAAGTGAGTGAAACCAAGAGTTGGAAGATCCTTGTACTTAACAGCAAAGTCAGATAACTTCTTAATACAACTGACTAACTTTGGAATAACAATATCTAAAGCATCACGCATGTTAATTAATTCAGAATTATCAGTAACATAGCAAGAAGTAGCACCTAAGTGAATAATACCAGCAGCAGCTGGAGCAACTAAACCGAAGGTATGAACATGAGCCATAACATCATGACGTCTACGCTTTTCTTCAGCGGCAGCAACTTCATAGTCAATGTTGTGAACATTAGCCTTCATTTGTTCAATAGCTTCATCAGTAATATCAGTAATACCTAATTGTTTTTCAGCAATGGCAAGATTGATCCAAAGTTGTCTCCATGTACTGAACTTCTTATCATCAGAGAAGTTGTATGCCATTTCCTTAGAGGCATATCTGTTAGTTAATGGACTAGCGTACTTAGAGTGATCAGTCATCTATTTATTTGAAAGATTATTATTATAGTTTTTTTTTTTTTTAAAAAAAAAAAAATTATTTTGATTTAAAAATAAAAAAAATAATATATTTCATTCATTTTAAATATTTATTTTCATTTGAAATTTATTTTATTCAATTTTAATTTTCATTTTTTGGTTGTATTCGAAAAAAACATGTAATATTAAAAATATATTATAAATAATAATAAAAAAATATATTTATATATATTGTTAATAATTTAATATTTAAATATCAATTTTAAAAAAAATAAATATAAATAATTTTTTAATTGTTTATATTGTCCAAAATTTTAACATTAATAATATTTTTTATGTATATAATACATAGCAATATTGTATTATTATATATTATATGCTTTCTAAATTTAAATTATAAATACACATTTATTTCTATAAATAATCATTATTTTATATATAAATTACCTTTACTTCTTAACTATATATTAAGTTCTAATAAATAAAAAAAAATAGCTTTAAAGTGTGGTATTAAAAAATTAATACTATCTTACTCTTTTTATATTTTTTAAAATAATTTTTTTATATTAGTTTTCTACTGTACATTCAATATATATGATTTTTTTTATTTAAATTTTGATTTGTTAAAATTTTTATTTCAGTATAATATGATATATAATAATTTCAATTAAAGTATATATTATTTAATTGAAATTTTAAAAAAAAAAAAGATTTTTTTTAAAAAAAAAAAAAAAAAAAAGATTAATCTAGCCAATAAGATTATAGATAAATGTTAAATGTATCAAATTTTATATATATGATTAAATTTTTTTTTTTTATTTTCGAGTTGTCATTAATCCCTTATACAATTATTAAAAAAAAAAAAAGAAAAATAAAAAAGTTCAATATTACTGGTTAGGGCATTGATATTATAAAACTTTTAAACTTTATATATCATAATCGACTTTTATTTTTATTTTTATTTTTTTTAATTAAAATAAATGGTTAATAGAACTTTTTTATTACCTTTTCAAAGAAAAATTGTATATAATCATTGTCATAAGTTTGGATAAAATTTTATATAAATATCATATATTGTCATATAAATTTATAATAAACATTAAAATATCCATTTTAAATTAGATTAAAAGTTTTAATTTTTTTTTTTTTTTAATTATTTATGCTTGACAATAAATTAAATTATTATTATATTATAATTTAAAATATTAAAAAATTAATATTACTTTTTATAATTAAATATTAATAATATTTTATTTATTTTATTTGTTTATTTATTTAATTTATTTATTGATTTATTTATTAACTTATTTCATTTATTTATTAATTTTATTATTATTATTATTATTATTATTATTATTATTATTATTATTATTATTATATCAACTAAAGAATTAAATAATTTTAAACTATTTTATATATCTTATTAAGCGGTTTAATAAATTTTAAAATATTCTATTTTATTACAAAATTAAAATAGAATATGTAGCTTTAAGGGAATTATATATATTTGACAAATATTAAATTTTTTAATACTTTTTTATTTTTTTTTTTTTTATTTTTTTTTTCTTAAAATATATATATATATTTTAAATGTTATTTTAATCTTGGTTTTTATTAATTATTACAACTTACATAATATAGATTTTTAAACTATAATAAATAAATAAATAAATATATATATATATATTAAATTTTTTTTTTTTTTAAATCTATATTAATCTTTTTTTTCATCTTTATTACTATATGATTTATTTTATATATTTGTCTATATATTTCTATATAATTATTTTGTGCCATTGTAAAAAAATTATCTTATTTCAAATTAAAAAAAATTTTGTTTCAAGCTATGTTTTTTATATAATATTTATTCAAAGTATACATCGACAAATTACACCAAGTAATGTACTTTTATTATAATAAACAATTATTTCCAAATATTACAAAATGACTATAAAATATAACGCACAATTTAAAATTTTAAATTTTATTTTATAAAATCTAATTACTTAAATTATATTTTAAATAACGTAAATAATTAATTATATAATAGCTTAAATGAATTAGCAAATATGAAAGTGGAAATATTATAAATTAAAAATTTTTATTTTTATTTTCATTATTAATTTTATTGTTTTTATTATATATTATGTACAATTTGTAATTGAATATTCTATATTATATGTTTCTATATCAAATATATTCATTATTATAATTTATATACTAAATAAGTCCAAAACAAATAATCAAGCTTTATTATTATTATTATTATTTTATTTTATATGATTTATATTAAATTTGTGTTCCTTTCCTATTTGTTTTTGATATTTTATACAAGAAATAAAAACGAAAACAATATTTTTTATATTTTTTTCATTTTTTATTATTATTATTATTTTTTTAAAGTAAATAATAGAATAAAAAAAAAAAAAAAAAAAAAAGAAAAAATTACTTTTTTTTTATGTAATGAAAAACATTATAAATGTAAAATTAGAAGGACAAGGAAAACACCATTATTCCATACATGTAATAAAAATTAATTGTAGTACAGCAATATGCAATGTCAATAAAAGAAAATTATGGTAGACAACATCATTATTCGAGGTATGTTATAATTAAGATTAAGAATTAGCAAAATATTTTTATTGAACTTGAAGCCGATATCAATATAGAAGCTAGTGATGGAAGCACACCATTATTTTCTGTACATTATTAAAAAAATAGAAATTTAGCAAAAATATTTTGTTGAACTTGGATCCTATTTTAATAATTGTATAACACCATTGTTCTATACATATAAACATTGAATCAAGTTATATCCTGATTATTAGTCCGTGGGCTAGCATACATACGGTTCCTGGATCGGTCCTGCCCTTTGATCGGTTACGTTTTCTTTGAAAAGGTTTTTACAGAATATTGTGATTAGCGTTACAGATAAGTATTTCCTCTCTCCTTATATATATATTATTTTTAATCTCCTAAGTAATATAGATAAGATACTGTACTATCTGTAAGCCCGAGAGGTTTGCGCAAGTATTGTCATTTAATATATTTATTAATATATTTATGAGGTAATTCCTATGATATGGATACATTCATGTGTAGATAAATTCTAAAAAAACAATCTTTCTGCCTCAAATGTAATTTCCAAGTGAGCTAGTACATATTTTTATTGAGTTAGGCTATATTGTCCACGCCTCGAAGGGGAGTTAGGAACTGGAGAGGTACTCCGAGGAAAAAACATACTAGAAAATTCTCAGCAATTATATGCATGTCCGAGCTCCAATATTGAACACTCAGTAAGGCCGTCAAGCAGGGATGATATCCGCCTATGTGAAAGCATACCGAAATGTTGTGACTACCTTAATATTTCCATACCTTGAGGAGATCTAAATGGTGGTACATGCTGGAAGAAAAAAAAAAAAATATATATATATATATATATATAAGTAAAAATGGAAATATAGTTAAATATATAATTGAACTTGAAACAAAATATCAATAATGAAAATAATAAGAGGATAGAACGCCCATATTTGAGGCATATTACAATGAAAATGATAGTATAGAGGAAAATCCAGTAGATCATAGGGAGTCAATCGGTAAAGAAACAATTGATAATACAACATCCTTATTTGACGTATGAAAAAAGTAGAAATAGATATTTGGTGAAATATTTAGTAGAACTTAGAGTTAATAATATCCATGAAGGAGTGAGTGATGGTACGGCACTGTTATTCTCTTCATAAAGAAGTAACAATGATATATTTAGTAAGACATATAGTGGAACAAAGAACAGATATTAATAAAGAAGCAATAAATAGGACAACCCAATTATTATTAACATATAAAAATTGGAAATGAAACTATAGTAAAATATTTTAGAAAATATGAAGCAAATATTCTTGGAGAAAATCGAAAGAGGGGTAAAACACAATTATTTATTGTTTGTGAAAGTGGAAATAAGAAAATAGTAAAATATTTAATTAGATATTTCATTTTATTCTTCTTCTTACTTTTTTGTTGCCCAGTAATATTTAGCTAAACCAATTAATTTGATAGATATTGACATTATAATGAATTATAATTATAATAAATATATAAATAAATAAATAATATAAATAATTATTAAAAATAAAATTAAAATAAAAATAAATTGACAAAAAAAAAATTATTAATATATTATATAGTAAAAGGAATTTTAAATATTATTTGAAATTAATTGAAATTATTTGATATTATTTGATATTATTATTTTAAAATTTTTGTCGTTTTAAACCAGAAAAAAAAAGTATCAGCATTTTAAAATAATTAGAACCAATAATTATTGGATATAATCTAGATTTTAAAAAGAAAATATAAAAAATAAACAGGAAAATAATTATAGACTGAATTTCATGCTATACATTCATCATTATTATGATATATTCGTGTTTCTTTGAGTTGCATGTAGACATCTTCCAACATAATTAAGTATATAGAAGTAAGAAAGTATCACAACAAGAAAAATAACAAATAATAAGATTTATGAATATTAAATTAGTGAAATTTATGAAAAAGATAACTTAATGATTTAATATGTAATTGTCATATAATTATTTTTTTTATACGAACAGATCATGCTAAATAAATTCAATCAATATTATACTTAAATAAATAAATAAATAAATAAATAAATAAATAAATAAATAAATAAATAAATAAATAAATAAATAAATAAATAAATAAATAAATAAATAAATAAATAACTTATAAGTAAACAAATATATATTAAATAAATATTAAATAAATATTTATATAAATAAAAAATTAAGGTTAAATTAAAAAAAATAAATTTTAAAATTATTAAAAAAATAAAAATTAATATAGAACTTTTATTAAATCAAAAATAAAGATTTATTATATCATAGTTATCTTCCAATATTGTAATTAATAATAAATAATTATAATAATAATAATAATAAAATGATAATAATAATATGATAATAATAAATTAATAATGGTATGCTATCATTGATTTAAATTTAAAGTTCAATAATATTATAAATCAAAAGTTTAAAACGATATATACATATATGAAAATGAATTAATTAGTAATAATAAAGAGATAAAATACATTAATATTACTTTTATCATATGAAGATAAAATTATAGATAATAATAATAATACATAATAATAATACATAATAATAATACACAATAATAATACATTATAATAATAATAATAATAATACATAATTCAAATTAAAATGTAAAAATTTATCATTTTCCTCCTTTCATTATTTATGATATATCTGAAATGAAAAATTATAATAATGTTTTGTTTTTAATGTAATTTCATAAAAGTAATTTTATTATTATATAAAAGGATCTTTTTAAGGAAATGCGTCACAGAGAAATGTATTAATTTATTTAGTAATTATTACTGAATATATGAAGGAATGTTACATTTGAATAAAATCGCCACATCAATATATCAATTAATCCGGAGATTTGTAATTAGTTCAAATCTAATTTTTATACATAAATAAATTAAATCTATAAATTTTAATTTGTATTATTATTATTATTTGATTAGATGTTTTTTTTTTTTTTTTTTTTTTTTTATAATATTCCACTATAAATATAAAAAAAAAAAGATAATAATTTAAGAATTATAGAAATTTCCAAAAAAAAAAAAACATTAAAAATTTAATAATAAAATAATCAATATTTAATGAATGAATGATTAATACTAATTAATTTTGATTTAATTAATTTTATTATTATTAACAATAAATATTATAATTTTAGTAGAATAAACCACAAACGATTTATATAATTTATAACGATCTATGTTATAAAATATAAAAATCATTTATTGAATAGCATTAAAAACTTTTAAATTGAAAAATATTAAATAATAATAATAATAATAAAAAATTTAAACTAGTTAAATAATATACATATAAAACTTTTTTAAATTTTTTTTTTTTATATTTTTAGAGTTTGAATTACCAATTAATTATGGTTTCTTTTTGTTAAAAGATGACCCTTATTGTAGTTAATAGGAGAATATATATGTATATTAAAAATCAAATTTATTTATTTATAGTTTCAATAATAACTTTTTTTTTAAAATGTATTTCTTATTTAAAGATATATATCTAATTATTCATTCATTTAAAATTTTCAAATTACAAGCTACTCTAAAGATTCATCAAAATGATTAGAAATATAAAAAAAAAAAAAAAAAAAGTTAATATATTGGTAATGATAAATATAATAAGGAAATAATATCAAATAAATAAATAAATAAATAAATAAATAATAATAAATAATAAATAAATAAATAAATAATAAATAAATAAATAAATAATAAGTGAATAAATAAATAATAAGTGAATAATAAATAAATTCATTTTTTCATTCCAGATTTTTTTCTATTAATATAAATTTTTATTAATGAATAAAGTTTTTAGTAATTACAAATATTTTTTAAAAGTATTATCCAAAATGAAAAAAAAGGAAGTAATAATATATTAGAATATATTATAATATATAAAATCAACAATTAAAAAATGAAATTTCTAATTGACATAATTCTATTTTGATTAATTTTATATAATAGTTTCTGATTTATAAAAGGTTAGATTAAATTAGTTTAACAATAATAAATCGATTTTAATTATTTTAATTCATCCTTATTCCTTAAATAATATATATATATAAATGATTTATATATGTATTAGTATAATATAAAATATATTAAATAGATTAAAATTTTTTCACAACAGAAATTAAAAATTTATAAATATATTAAAGTTTTATATGAAAATAAAAATTTTTTTATTTCATATTTTGTATCATTTCATTATATTTTATATTATTATTATTTACTTTCTATATTGTTATATATACTATTAATTAATTATAATATATTTAAAACATTTAATTAAATTATAATTTATTATATTATTATATCAATTTGATTATATATGAAATAATATATAGAGGATAAGATTAATTAAATAATAGATATAAATTATATTATTTATCTAAAAATAATTTATTTATTTATTTATTACTTATTTAATTATTTAATTAATTAATTATTTATTTATTATATATTTACTTATTTATTATTTATTTATCAACTAATTCTTTTTAATTTTAAAGTATATAAATATTTAAATAATAATAAATATTCTGTACACTTCAAAATTTTTTTATATTATATTATATTATATTATATTATTATATAATCAAATTTTATTGGAAAATTTTTTTTTTTATTATTAAAATTTAAATTAATTTTATTTTTTTTTTTTTCTCTTTGCAATTTTTTTTTTAATTTTAATTTAATATTTATTTTTTTTTTTTTTTTTTTTTTTTTTTTTTTTCGCGAATATTAATAATAATAATAAAATTATTATTAATTGATTTTTAAGAGAGAGATTAGTTTTATTTATAGATGTATGAAAGTTTTTATTTTAATTAATTTTATTAAAATAATTAGACTTTTAATTTATTCTCATAATTTTTTAATTCAAATAACTATCTTCATATCACGTAATCATATTACCCTTTGCATATATCTTTTTAATTTAACTAATTTAAAATTACCTTTTTTTTTATTTTTTTTAAAAAAAACATAAATACCATAATACCGAACATTATATATTTGATTTTTATATTTATATATTTGTATCAGTCATACCGAACTATAATGTAAGTATTAATAAAATAATTAAAAAAATATAATAAAATCTAAAATTAAAGATAAAAAAAAATAAAATAAATAATAATAAATAATGATAATAATAATAGTAAAAATTATAAAAATATAAATAAAAATAAAATAGATAAGTATATTCATATAAAATGGAAATAAATAAAACAAATAGATAAATTATTAAAGTAAGAGGAAAAAAAAAGAATGAAATAAATAAAGAGAAAAGAAAATGAATAAAATATTTTAATAATAAGAACTATTTTAATAAGAACTATTTTAAAACAACTTAATATATATAAATATTAATGGAAACTTATAAATTATATAAATATTTATATATTAATATTAATACTAATACTTTATTTTATATATATTATTTTTTAAAATCATATTTTAAAAAATATGCTAAAAATGTCAAAATTATAAACAAAAACATATATAATATTAATAATAATAATAGTTTTACTTATTTCTTTTTATTTATTATTTTTGGGGAAAAAAATAAAATATATTAAATAAATAAAAAGTAATAGTTTTAATAAACAATAAAAAAAAAGGATAAAAAATTTTGTAAAAAAAATATATCAATGTTTAATAAAATTAATAATATTAATACATACAGGAATTGCTTATATAATTTAAATACTATTGATATAATAAGTGTATTTCCAAAAAGAAAAATAATTAATAGTAATTTGTCAAAATCTAATCAAATTCCTTTAACAACATTAAGTACAAATTTTAAAAATCAAACTAGTAATTTAAACCAACCTTTAAAGTCAAACTTAAATAATAAAATAATATCACAAGAAAACGAAAACATTTCAAATAGTTTTCATACTTTAAGTAGTAATTCAAAAGTATTTCGTATAAACAATATATCTTTTGAACCTTCTGTTGAAATTGTTCAATTAGAAAATCAATATAATACAATGATTGAAAAAACAACACAAAGTTTAGAAGAAGAATTACAATCAGTAGATCTTAATGAAGATTTCGAAAGTAATTTCATTGAAAATGAAGATATTTCATTAGTAGATAATAAAAAAGATGTTGATGTAATTACTGAAAGTGATAATGATTCAGATGATGCGAAAACTAAAATTAATGAAGGTATATAATTTTATTCTATTTTATATATTCTATATATTAAAATTAAATGTTGAGGATATATATTGATTAAATATAATTATAGATATTTCAAATGAATTAGATCATACTGATGAGGATAGTGAATTAAGTTCTTTTGGTATGTTTTAATATTAATAATTTAATATAAATATTATAATTTAGTATTTTTTAAATATAAATATTAATTTAAATTATAAAATCTTTTTATTTAATTATTATTATTATTTATTTTTGTATTATATATAAAACAATAGATGAATTGGATATTTTAGGTGATGATAATTTTGATAAGAAAGATAACATCAATGATAATTTATTTGTGGTTAAAATGAAGCTTCAAGAAGCAGAAAAAACTGATTCTGATGCTACTGTTATTTCTTCACCAAGTATTTCTCATAGTGATGATTCTTTAATAGGAGATATAGATAATAACGGAAATAATCAATTTAAAATTTTGTAAATGTTTTATTAATATATGTATATAAATATAATATTTTTTTTTTTTTATTTTTAATTAATAATAATAATAATAAAACAAAACAAAACAAAACAAAAACAAAAACAAAAAAACTATTTAAAATTTTTATTTATTCATTTTTATTTTTATTTATTTTTATAATAGATATTCCTGTTCAAATGAACCTAAGAATTATCGTACAACTGGCTTACCGGCTATTTGTAAAAAAGATTGTGGTGAAGATGCCTATTTTGAATTAGATCAAAACAATTTTATGGTTTTTGGTATTGCAGATGGTGTTGGTGGTTGGAATAAATCTGGTGTAGATCCAAGTCTTTTTGCATGGGATTTAATGAACTCTTGTAAAGAAGCATCTCAATATTTAAATGATTGGCCAGATCCAAAAACAGTATTAATTGATGGTTATGATACTGTTGTGAGAAAAAAAGAAGTAAAAGCTGGAAGTTCTACAGCATGCATTTTAACTTTAGATAAGGTAAAAATAATTAAATATAAATAAATAATTTATATTATTATCTAATAATATATCATTAGTTATATAATTATTTAAATGTAAAAATAATTATAAATAATAAATAGATAAATTTTAAATAGATCAATTATAAATAATATATAGATAAATAATATTATAAATAATAAATGATAAATACTAATTAATAATAATATATTATAATAAAAATAAATATTTATAAATAAAGATATCTGGTATTGTTTATAGTACTAATTTAGGAGACTCAGGTTTTATTGTAATAAGAGATAATAAAGTTATTTTCAAAACTCAAGAACAACAACATTACTTTAATGCTCCATATCAATTATCTATAATTCCAGATACAACAATTGCTTACTTACAAAATACTCCACATGATGCTTATGATGATCAATTTACAGCAGAAGAAGGTGATGTCATTGTATTAGGTACAGATGGTCTTTGGGATAATATGTATAATGAAGATATAATAAAAATATTAAAAGATGATATAAATAACATTAAAGAATGTAAAGCTGAAGTTAAAAATAGAGAAGAATATTTAGAATGGGAAAAAAATACCAATGAAGTACTTTCTGGACTTTCCTTCCAATTAACTCAACAAGCTAAAAAATATTCTCAAGATTGGTATCGTGAAAGTCCATTTTCTAAGAAATTTGTTAGTACAGGTCAATACTATTCGGGAGGGTAAATATTTTCTAAAATATTAATATATATTTTTTAATTTTTTTAATTTTTTTTTTTTTTTTTTTTTTTTAAATATTTTAAATGAATAAACGAATATTTTAAAATAAAAATAATATAAAATAAAAATATAAAGATATATACCAATATATGAGGAATATATTTTATTTTTATTTTTATTTATGATTTTTTTTTTCTAATTTTTATACATTAAAAAAGATTTTACTAATGCATATATTATTTTATTTATTAATATTATTATTATTATTTTAAATTAATTTTAATTCAAATTCAAATAGAAAAATTGATGATATTACAATAATACTTATGTATGTCACATATGATAGATATTCTTCATCCAAATAATTTTTTTTTTGTTATATATATATATATAAAACAAATCCCCCGCTTTTTTGATTTCTTTCATAAATTAATATTATCTTTTTCCTTTCTTTTTTTTTTTTTTTTGTTTTGTTATATTTCTCTCTTAAAAATTAAATTATTATTATTATTATTTTATAATGAAATTTATCTATAATGATAATGGAACATAAAATAAAATAAAATAAAATAATAATAATAATAATAATAATAATAATAATAATAATAATATTAAATTGGAGAAAATTATTTATTTGTCAATTTATATATATAATTTATATATATCAATATATTGTATCAATATACATATTATAATAGAAGTAGAAATTAATAGGGAACAGAAATTGAATAAGGGAAAAAAAAAAAAATTTTTTTTTATAATCATAAATATAAATATATATTTTTATAAGTACTATTAATATTTTCTTATTTTAATTTTAATTAATGTTTTCCTTTATTATTATTTTTTTTTTAAAATATATATATATATATATATAAATTTAAATAGTAAATAATTTTCTTATTATCCCATTTCATTATAATTAAAAAAAAAAAAGTAAACATAGGATATAACAAAAATAATAATTTAATAATAAATAATAATAAATAAACAACAACAACATAACAACAATAATAACAATAAAAACATAAAACGATAATCAATCATTTAATAGTACTAGTACTAGGAATATTTTTTTCTTTTCAAAAAAAAAAAAAAAAAAAAAAAAAAAATAATTACAAAATATAATTTAAGTTAAAAAAAAAAAAAAAAAAAAAAGTATATGTATAAATAATTATATATATATATATATATAAATAGTTTAAATACAAAAAAAAAAAAAAAGTATTAATAAATATTATAATATAAATAAATAAATAAATAAATGCTATAAATAAATAAATAAATAAATAAAAAAATAACGTTTTAATAATTCTAATAATTCTAATAAAATAAAATAAAATAAAATAAAATATAATAATATAAATTAATAAATGAAAAAAAAAAAAAAAAAAAAAAAAAAAAAAAGGGTGTTTGTAGTTAGTCTATCTAGGTGGGTTTATCCAACCTTATAGGTTGAATAATGATAACCCTGTTGTAGAAATACATCAGGGTTATCCATGGTATATTCAACTCAAATTTTTTTTATTTTTTTTTTATTTATTTTTTTTTGTTAATTTTCACTATTTTAGGCTGTTTTATTTCATATCCAACAATTATATATTTATTTTTAAATAATCAGCACAAAAAAAAAAAAAAAAAAAAAAAAAAAAAAAAAAAAATTAGTTTAAGCAAAGCAAACTTTTCCTTTTAATATTATTATTATATATTTTTAAGTTCTTTAAATTTTTATTTGGTTTACTTTCCTCCCCTCCCCTCCCCTCCCCTCCTCTAAAATCCAAATTTTTTAAAAA
>JACVTC010000017.1:585000-595000 GCA_016946835.1 Neocallimastix lanati (nom. inval.)
TTATTATTTCAATTTTTTTTTTTTTTTTTTTAATTTTTTTTTAAAATTTTTTTTCTATTAAGAAAATTCTTTTAATAGTCGTTCATGAACAACTCTCATTCTTTGAGTGGCATCCTTTAAGGTATCTTGATCGGCGAGGAAAGTCGTTCTAAAGTGGAAGGTGTTTTGTTTTTGACCGAAACCAGATCCTGGAATGACACATACCCCTGCTTCTTCTAACATATATTTTGCCCAAAGGAAATCTGGTTTCTTACCTAATCTTTCGGCTTCCTCTATAAACTTGGTAGGTAGCTCAACCCTTGGGAAGATATACATTGCTCCCTGAGGTCTTTCACACGTGATACCAGGGATAGCATTTAATTCCTTTGTGAGAAGAATGGAACGTTCCTTCAAATTACTGAGAATGGCGTTTCTTTCCCTTTCATATAATTCATAGGAAGGTTCTCCTTCCTTTGGTGGTCTAGTCATCATGGAAACGACCAATTGACCAAGTGTATTTGGACAGAGACGAGTACATGCTAATTTATAGATTTGATCACGAACCTCCCCATCAATATTATTAATTTCAAAGTAACCTCCACGTTGTCCACATTCCCCAAGGAAACCTTTAGAAACCGAATGACAAGAAAAGAGTTGAACGTCCCTATACTCCTCTCCCATATCTAAGAGGACCTTACGGAAGGACGTAAATTTCTTTCCTTCCGTATAAACATTTTCTTGATAAACTTCATCTGCAATAATAATAAGATTTTCTCGATGACAGAATTTAATAATTTCCTTCATATTATCCACTTCTAAGCAATGACCGGTAGGATTACCTGGATTAATGACAACAATCGAACGAACGTTGATTCCCTTCATTTTAGCCTTCGTGACAGCACTATTTAATTCTTGAATGGAGAGACCCCAACCCTTCTCTTCATCCAAATAATAATTTACTTTAGTACCTCCCAAAAGGGTTAAGAGAGCAGAGTAAAGCGGATACTGTGGGATAGGAAGTAAAACCCCATCCATATTATTTCTAATGATGGTGTTCAGGAACATTTGAATCCCTTCGGAGGCACCGTTCGTTAAAAAGATATTCTTTAGGTCGGCTTTATAGCCATCTCTAGCTTCAATAAAGTTAGCCACATCCCTCACGACAAAGTCAAATCCTTGAGAATTCGAGTAGGCCCCGACGCCATTTCGGCTACCGATGACGTATTCCTTTGCACGTTCAATGACATCTTTTGGATAAAGTAAGGTAACATTTGGATTTTCTAAAAGTTCAGGATACTCTACAAGAGAAAGCACCTGTCTAATGAATGTTATTGGTTTTTGACCGACGGCATGAGGATTACCAATGTTACAAAAGACCACCTTTTCAAAATCCGATCTTTTTCCAGAAGAAATATCTCTTTGCATTTGATCAGCAATCGTTACCAGTTCACCACGAACAGCATATTGAGCATCACGAACTCTTTGATTAATATTATCCACATTTAAGTTATTAATTTGGAGAGAAGGATGAGAATTAATTCTCATTAATTCCTTAATGTTATAAATTAATTCATCCCCAATAATATTTTTAGTATCATGGTAGTCTTGAACATCCTTCTTTTCACTCTTGAAAGTTTGAGACTTATTTTTCGTTTTTTGGACCTTATTTCTATAGTTTTTTTGGTCTAACTCACGACCCTATTTATTTAATATATAATAATAATAATAATAATAGTAATAAAAAAAAAATATATATATATATATAAATATATATATAAATATACATAAATATCATTTATTAATAAATATTATTATCATATATATATATATTTATATATATATATATATAAATATTTTTAACTAAAATATAGGCTTCTATTATTAAAAGAAAATAAATATATACTATTAAAAGTATCTATACTATGGTACTATACTATGATTTACAGAATATCAATATATATATATATTATTATATTATTATATTTTTATATATATATATATGTATTTTAATTAAAGAACCAAAACTATTTTTATTTTATTTTTTTTTTTATAATATTATTATTTTTTTTTTTTTTTGAAAAAAATAAACATACATAATAAAATATATATCTATTTAAAGGTATATATCAAATTTTATACTATTACTAATAATAATATTAATTCTAGCTATTAATAGTTTTTTTTTTTTTTTTATAAAAAAAAAAGTGCTTACCATAACATATTTTTGTTGTTTACGATACATATTGAATAATATTACTTCTTTAGAAAGTTTAGAAATAAAAAGTTTCTTTTTTTTTTATCCTTTAGTAGAATTATTTATAATATATTAAATACTATTAAATAAGAGTTGATTTTCCACAATCTTTTTTATAATCTTTTTTTTTTTTTTTTTTTTTTTTTTATAAAATATACAAGATAATTTTTTTTATTATTGTTTATTATGTTTAACTAGTTGAGAGTTAATATTTATCAAATGATGTTTATTTTTTTTTTTTAAATATTAATTTCGATATTTACAAGATTTGAATTAAAATATATATAAATATAATAATTCAAAAGGTTTTTTTTTCTTCTTCTTTCCTTTTATTTTTTTTTTTCTGCTTTTATTTTTAGTTTATAAACTAAATAGATTCTTTTATATAAGCCAACGATAAAGTAGTAGTTTAGAAATACGAGGTAAGCGGTTCAGGTAGATATTAATAAAAAAAAAAAAAAAAAAATTAAAAAAATAAATAAATAAATGATAATTAAAGATTTAATTTATTTTTTTTTTTATTGATTTTTTTTTTTTTTTTTTTTTTGATTTTGATTTCAAATACGTAGATTAAGAGTTCGTACGATAATTTAAAAATTGTATGAATATTTACGTAATAAAAAATAATAATAAAAATATAATAATAAAAAAAAAAAATTTTTTTTTTTTTAAAAGAATAAAAGAATTAGCGATGTTTAAAAATAAAAATTGAAAAAACGTTTTTAATAGTTTTTTATATACAATTTTTTATATATATTTGTTGTCGTTTAGTTTAATATAGTTTTATAATAAAAATAATAAAAAAGTTTTTTATTTTTCTTTTTTTAAAATAGAATATAATCTTTCTTTTCTTTTCTTTATTTAAAAAAAAAAAAGTATGAAAATTCTTTAAATACAAAGTTTTTTTCTGAATATTTAAAAAGTGAAAAACTTTTTTCTTAATGTTTATACAATAAAATATAAAAAATGAATAATAATAAAAAAAAATTAATTTTTTTTTTTTTTTTGAAAGGAAAAACGACTCCTATTTATACTTTTTTTTTCAATTTTCAATTTTTCAATTTTTCAAAGTCTTTAATAAAAAAAAGAAAATAAAATTTTTACTTTTTTTCCTTTCTTTTTTTTCACTCATTTTGTCTCTAAATGTACAAATCTAGTATTAATCAATGCTTTTTATTTATTTATTTATTTATTATTTATTATTATTTTTATTTATTTATTTATTATTTTTTTTATTTATTTATTATTTATTATTATTTTTATTTATTTATTTATTATTATTTTTATTTATTTATTATTATTAATTATCATATCATTTATTTATTTTTTTTTTATTTTTTTTTTAAACAATTTTGAAATCAATTATAATATATTAAATAATATATTTTATTAAATGCTGTCTAACATAATTTAATTAAATGATAATATATTATCACTTTTTAAATAAAAACATTTAATATTAAAAATTCAAAAAATTAAAATTAAAATTAAAATAAAATTATTATTACTATAGATTATAATTATAATCTATTTATTATATTCTTTTGATTTTAATATATGGATGAATATAAATACTTTAAATTTATTTTAATATTTCATTATCTAATATATTAAATAGATTTCATTTAATAATTAAATATTACATTTTCAACCATTAATAATAGAAAGTTTTAAGTTATATATATTGTAATATAATATAATATATTATATATACTTTTATTAAAAATAATTTTTTTTCAAATTTTAAAATTTATGATAATTAAAAAAAACCACAACAAAAAAAAGAAAAAAAAAACATAATAAATAAATAAATAAATAAATAAATAAATAAATAAATAAATAAATAAATAAATAAATAATATTAATTAAATAAGTAATAATAATTAAATGAACAGAAAAGGAAAAAAAATAGATTATCTAATAATAAGAAATGAAAATAAAATAAAAGAAAGTCCATTTTTTTAAATTAATTAATTAATTAATTAATTAATAAATTTAAAATGTGCTAAAACTACTAATTATGAAAAGTAAAAAAAAAAAAAAAGTTAAATTTTTAAATGTTAACTATAAAGAATATTTTAATGCTTATTCATTTATATAAAAAAAAAAAAAATTAAATATTCAAAGTGATAAATATTATTAATGCTATTCATTTCTACTTATCAACTCTTAATGATAACAAAAAAGAACAGATTATTAATTTTATGATATAAAATTAAGAAAAAAAAATATATTAATATTAATTATATTAATAATAATTATAAATTAATAGAGATTATATGCTATTATTATTATTATTATTATTTTAGATCAAAAAAAAAAAAAAAAATATATATATATATATATATATAAATTGAACAATTTTTAATAAATTTAATTGCTTACTAATTAATTAAATAATTAATTATATAATTAATATAAATATAAATAATAATTATAATGTTAACTATTTTATAATACTTTTTTAAATATTTAATTTTTTTTTTCGACAATGAATTATTTTTATTTTTATTTTATTATATTATATCAAATGAATTCTTTTTAACTGAACATGAACTTTGAATACTTCTAAATTTGAATTCTAAATTATAAAAATATGATATTTTATATAATAATAATAATAATAATTATTATTATTATTATTATTATTAGTTTTTTCATTATTTTTAATTTTTAATTTTAATAAATTTTAATTTTATTAATTTTATTGATGAACATTTCCAGGTAAAAAAAAATATATTTTTTCTATTTTTTTTTTTTTTTTGAACATTTCTATTTTTAAAATGAAAAAAAAAATATATATTTTAAAATTTCATTTATCTAAAGCATAAATAATTCTCTTTTAAATATAATCAATCTATTTATAGAACGAATTCTTAACCAATTTCAATTTTACACACACACACATTAAAAAGTTAATTATAATAATATAATATATTAAATAAAAATAATAAAATATATATCAAAGATAGTTTATATCATAGATAGTTTTTTAAAAGTTAGATATGAATCGTCAATAAAAGCTCTTTTTTGATTTCATTTAAACATTTATGATAGTTATTGTCTTATTATTATACTTGATATTTTTATCATTTTACTAAAAGTAAAAATTTTTATTATCAGTCTACGTATACATTACATTACATAATGTAATGTATCATAAAAAATTTAATATAAAAAATTCTACTAAGCATGTTTAATTTTATTTTAATTTTATTATTTATTATTTATTATTCAATTATTTAATTTTATTATTTAATTATTTAATTTTATTATTTAATTTTATTATTTATTATTTATTAATAAATACACTTTATTATTTATTATTTAATTATTTATTTTTATTATTTAATTATTTAATTATTTAATTATTTAATTATTTTAATTTTTTTTTTTTAATGATTAAAGATGGTGATTTTATTAAATAAATTAAAAATGAATTTTATTTAATTATATTACAATATATTATGAATATATGAGAATCTATAGCACACTACAAATGAAATAAAAGAAATTGATTTAATATATGGCATCAAGTAGATTTCAATCTATGGAGTAAAAATGTTAATTAAAAGTAATTTTTTAAGAGATCGCTTCATTTAAATTTAATCTATTTAATAGATAGTATAAGAAGAAGAGCACCAATAGAATTTAGAGGTTTTACTTTTATTTTTTATTTTTTCCTTTTCCTTTTCCTTTTACTTTAGTTTTAAAGATAAAAATAATAATTTTAATGAATAAATAATTATATAACTAAATAAATAAATAATTAATTATATAAATAAATAATTATATAAATAAATAAATAACTCTATTATTTATAATGAAATTTAATGAATATTTAAATAAATATTTGAAAGTTCTAATAAATAGCGTTGAATCAGTTTAAAGTAAAAAAAAAATATTTTTTTTTATTTTTTTTATAAATTTTTTTAATTTTATTTTTATTTTTAGAAATGAAAAATGAAAAATGAGATTTTAATTTAATTTAATTTAATTTAATTAAAAAAATGGTTTAAAATCAATTTTTTAATTTTTTTTTTTTTTAAAATTTTTAATTATATTAAAATTTTTTTAAATTTTTTAAATTTTTTAATTTTTTTAAAATTTTTTAAAATTTTTTATGTTGTTCATAAAAAACTATTTAAAAGTTGTTTTTATGAAGGATTAAAATAAAAAAAGTTTTTTTTATAACAAAAAAAGTTTTATATGTTTGATAAATTTTATTTAAATAATTGTTTTTATTCTTTCATCTTTTTTTTCTTTTTTTTTTTTATAATTAAAAATATTATAAAACAACAATAACAAAAATAATTTTATTTGTTACTATTTAAAATAATATTGATCATTAACAAAATAAAATATAATAAAATAAAATAAAATAAAATTTTTGTAAAAAAAATGTTAATAAAAACAAAACAAAAAAAAAAAATATAAAATTATGATAAAAAAAAAAGGCGCCATATAAATTTGAAATTTGAATATAAATTATATAAATTTAAAGTTAACATTACTGAAAAAAAAAAACATAGATAAAAAAAATTTTTTTTTTTTTCAATAACATTATTGAATCAATAATAATTGATATAATTCATAACCTATTTTAATAAAAAAATAAAAATAAAAATAAAACAATATATATAATTTTTTTTTGTAATTATCAAAAAAAATTAAATAAATAAATAACAACTCCATCTAAAAAATGACAATTAAATAGAGTATTTTAATACATTAAAATTTTTTTTTTTTTAATTTTTTTGTTTATTTTTAGATCAAATTAATTAAACATTGTAAAATATTGCAATTAATAATATTGCAATAATTTTTAATTTTATTCAAAAAAAAAAAGATAAACGACAACATTTTAATTTAATTTTTATTATTATTATTATAATTAATTATATATGTATATATATAATTTATTAAATAAAGTAATCTTGGTATTAAACTTTAATTAGCATATATTAAAAAGAAAATCAAAGAGTAAACACTATAAATATCAATAATATATTTTATATATTTAATATATAAAATTTATATCACCTTTTTTTTTTTTTTTTTATACTATATAGTATCATAATTATAATTATTAGAGGAGGTGTAATGAATAATGAATAATTAATATTATTTATTTTAATTTTTTTTTTTTTTTTAAACAATGGATTATTAAAATAAAAAATGATACTACATATTATTTTTTATATATTTTATTTATTTTTTTTTTTTAAAAAAAAAAACTTTATTTTATAAAAATAATAATAAATTAATAGTCATAAATAGAAAAAAAGATGGAAATAATATAAAAAAAAATTTTTTTATTTTATTTTTATTGTCTTCTGTATGAAATGTTATTATTAAAAAATAAAAAAAAAAATTAGAATATACTAACATTAAAAATTTAACTCTTTTTTTTTTTTTTTTTTTTTTTTTAAAAAAAAATGTTAAACTTTATTTATAAATAATTAAGTAATTATAAAAACGGTAGAGATTAATTTTTGTTTTATCTTTATTGTATGAAATCTATGAAATGTAATCAAAAAAAAAAAAAAAAAAAAGAAAAAAAAAATTTTTTTTTTGTATAATAGTATATATGTATGTATATTTGTTATTCATGTCATCAAAAAAAAAAAAAAAGTGTAAACTTTATTATTTTTAAATAATTATGATGATAAAAGCGGTAGTGATAAAAACTTATTTTAATCTTTATTATCTAAAGTTTATGTGAGAGGTATTCAAGAAAAGAAAAAAGTTTATTTTTTTTTTTTGTATAAAATGTTACACTTTATTTATAAATTATAATAATCATAAAAACGGTAATGATAAAAAAAAAACTGTTATATATATATTAGTATCTAATTTATAAAATGTATAAAAAGTAAAAATAAAAAGAGTTTGCATTAAATTATATCTCATTAAATATATATATTATTGTAGGTTAATTTTTATTTGTATTAATGATAAAAAATTAATGATTATTCATATCTATATATCTATCTATATCTCTATCTATCTATATATTTTTTATTTATTTTGTGGTTAAAATTTTAAATTATATCTTTTAATAAAAAAAGGTTTACTTTTTTCTTTTATATAGAATGTATAAAACATATAATTTAAATTCATATTTATCAAAAAAAAAAAGAATTATTATTATTTTTTTTTATCTTAATATGCATATATCTCATTAATAAACATTAATAAAAAAAAGATTAAAACCATTATTTTTTAAACTTTTTTTTTTCTTGTATGTTGATTTGATGATCCTTTAAAGAATCATATTTTATCATTATAATTAAAAAATATCTATCGGATAGGTTATTACTATCTTAAATATATTATATATATATATATATATATATATTTTATTTTTAAATTTAAATTTAAATTTTAAATTTTTTTTTTATAATAACAAATTCATATTCAAATTCATTCCTTTATTTTTTTTGTTTTATTTTTTGTTTCAATTATTTAGAAATTGATAATTTTTTTTTTATATAAATAGTAAATATGAATATGATGATTATGTACTAATTATGTATTATTATTATATTATGCATTATAATTATTTTTTTTAATTATACAAAATTAAAAGTGTTACTTTTATATATATATAAAAGTATTCATTTAATATATTATATAATTACAATTTAATTTCAATAATTACTACAAAAAATGAAAAAAAAAAAAAAAAAGGCAAAAAACAATTATTTTTTTTTTATAAATTTTATTAACAATTTTATTATATAAAAAAAATAATAAAGTTAAATTAAATTTCATATTATAATTCATTATTTTGTTTTTTATTTTATTTTATTTTTAAAAAGTTTTTATTAAAAAGTTTTTGATATTTTTAATGTTTTATATTCAATTTTTTATTATTTTTTTTTTTTTTTTGATATTTTTTTTTTTTTTAATTTTTTTTAATTATTTTAATTTTAATTTTTTTTAATTTTTTTTAATTATTTTTTTTAATTTCATTTAAATCTCAAAATTTTTTACCTTTCCATCAACTTTAATTACTATTTTTTTCAGTCATTTATTTAAAGTTTTTAAAAAAAGCTGCCACATTTTATTTTATTTTATTTTTAATTTTTAATTTTAATAAATAAATAAATAAAATTTTAGTTAAATAAATAAATAAATATATATATTAATAAATAAATAAATAAATAAATAAATAAATAAATAGTTTAAATTTAATGTTGTCCAAATTTGATGAAAATTGGTTTCAACTATTTTTAATTAAGAAAAAAAAATAAAATAAAAAAAATAAAAAATAAAAAATACATATATTATAAGTATATTTAAATATATAATTAAAATATATTATAAGTAAATTTAAATATATATATAGGCAAATAATTTTATTCTATGTATTTTAAAAAATGTTTATAAAAAATATATAAAAATTTGTATTGATAATTATATTTATAATATATGTAACATATATAATCAATAATCTATAACATAATAATAATATTTATATTATATTTAATATAAAATATATTTTAATATACATATTTAATATATTTTATTAGTATTGACAATATATTGTGAATATATATTATTTTTTCAAAAATTTAAAATTTCGAATGAAAAAAAAATTTTATAAAAAATATTTTTTTTTTAATTTTTTAATATTTTATTATTATAATTATTATTTATTATTTATTTAATTATTTATTATTTATTATTATTATTTATTATTATTATTATAATTATTATTATTATAATTTTTGTTTGTTCTTATTTTAAAATTTTATTCCA
>JACVTC010000017.1:600000-760000 GCA_016946835.1 Neocallimastix lanati (nom. inval.)
ACATAATATCTGGTCTTGTTCCCATAGCTAAATATAGTAAGCATTCTACAGCCTGCATATATGTAGTTTTATCAAACTTTGTTTCTCTTAATTTCTCATTTTCAGTATACATCATATTTGATATCGCATTGTATTTATCAATGTCAAATCTGTCTAAGATATCATTTAAATATTGTATTTGATGCATAATATAACCATCCTTGCATTTAATAAATTTGATTCCTATTATGAAATCAACCATTCCTAAGTCACTTAAATTGAATTTGTCTTTAATTTCTAATTTAATTCTATCTATAACACTTTTCTTTCCAGAAATTAGGATATCATCAACATAAATAGCAATTATACAAATAATATTCTTATTCTTATCTTTCAATATATAAACACATGGTTCGCTCTTTAATCTTTCAAAACCTATTTCAGTAAGAACACTATCTAATTTATTATTCCACATACGACCAGCTTGTTTTAAGCCATAAATCGCTTTGTTCAACTTCCAATAGCCTTTACCATAATCTTCACTACCTTCAGGTATTTCCATATATAATTCTTCCTCTAAGTCAGCATTTAAATATGCCGCTTTAATATCAATTTGATAAATTTCAAAACCATAATAAATTGAAATTGCTATAATGACTCTTAACGAATCTTGCTTTAAAGTAGGTGAGAATGTTTCTATATAGTCTATTCCATAAATTTGAGTAAAACCGCGAGCAACTAACCTCGCCTTAAATCTTATAATTATACCTACGTCATTTCTCTTATAGCTAAATACCCACTTAGCTGAAATTATATTCTTTCCTTTTGGAATTTCTTTAACAAGTGTGTACACTTCCATATCCTTCATGTTATTTAATTCAGTTTCAATTGCCTTTAACCATTCCTCTTTATCAGGTCTATCAAATATATCTTTATACGAGTTTGGTAACGGTAATTCCATTTCACTACAATTTAATGCAACTAAATTATAATAATTACTTGCTCTCCTTTTCTTATAATTATTACTTTCATTCCTATCATTTAATTCTTCTTCATTCATTTCTTCAACATGTTTTCTTTTAGATAAAATACTTTCTTTATCTTTATTCATATTATCCGAAGTACTTACATTTGATTTACTTGCATATGGTTTATTTATGTTTTGTTTGTTTATATTTTGGTTAATTTCCGCATTAGAATTTCCAGATGTTGAGCTTGAATTATTATTTCTATTCGTTAAATTATTTAAATCAATTGATTTTCCATCACGCTTATTATAATCTCCATTATCTGTAATTCTTGGTATTTTACTGATTATTTCTTCTACCCTAGTATTATTATATTTCGAATTATTTTGAGTTAACTGGTTTACATTATTGATATTATTTACATTATTAATTGAATTAGTTTGGTCATTTAAGTTGTTTCTATTATTCTTGTTAACATTATCATTTTGAATTGCTTGATTTAAGTTGTCATTTGGACTGCCTTGTTTTAAATTGTTGTTCGAAATAACTTGATTTAAATTATTTAAATTACCTTGATTTAAATTGTTCGAGTTAAATTGATCATTATTGTCTGAATTATTTTGATTTGAATTATTGTTTAAATTATTTTGATTTAAATGGTCTACATCATTTGAATTTAATTGATTTAAATTATTTTGATTAATATTTGAATTATTAGAAACGTTTAGATTTTGGTAATTTATGGGATGTCCATTCTGAGAATTTAAAACAGGAGAGGGAAAGTTTTGTGCTGTATAATTATAATAATTTGGAGGAATACAATAATTTAAATTATTATATGGATTTAAATTATATTGATTTGGAGCATAATGATTTTGGAAATTATTTGGATAATTTACAAATGCATATGGATTATAATAATATAAATTATTAGGAGGTGGATAATCTAAATTATTGTAGTAATAGTTTGTGTACCCATTTATATTATCATTTATGTTGTTGTTCATATTATTATTATTATCTACATTATTGTTTGTACTATTTTCCATATTGTTATTATTTTCATTTATACTTTTATCATTTACGTTATTGTCCTCAAAGTCTACAACGTCTTCATCATCATTACTTCCCCCGATTTCATAATAAGGAGTGAAATTTATTAAATCCGGAGGAGAAGGAGGAGCAGAACCATTACCAGGAATATCTTCAAAAAATACAACAGAACGAGAAATAACAACTTTATTATTAGTGATATCAAAAATCCTATAAGCAGTTGGGTTGGTATCGTATCCAAGAAAGATACCTGGGAGGGAAGAGTTAGTTAATTTATTTCTAAACTGTTTAGGGACAAGGAAAAAGACTTGACAACCAAAGACTCTAAACCTTGAATAATCGACTTTTTCATTATAAAGAAGTTCATACGGAACATTATTATCAATACCTCTATGTGGCATCCTATTGTGGATATAGTTAGCTGTCCTAATGGCATCCTCCCAGAAAACATGATTAAGGCGGGCATCCTCTAACATCGCTCTAGCATTTGGAAGGAGAGAACCGTGTAACCTTTCGATACGTCCATTTTGTTGAGGTTCGTAAGGGACAGAAAACTCATGTGTAATTCCATTAATATTACAAAACTCTATAATTTTATTGTTAGTAAACTCTGTTCCATTGTCAGTCCGTAATCTTTTAATATTTTTATTAAATATGTTTTTAATGTTATTATACCAATTTAAAAAGGCGTTAAAAACATCACGTTTGGATTTGATAAATAAGACCCAACCAAAACGAGTGTAATCATCTAAAATAGAAACAAAGTATTTATTTCCATACATGGACCTACTATTAATAGTAACAGTGTCCATATGAACCAATTCAAATGGTTCAGTAGCGCGACTATCTGAGGGGTAATGTGGGAAACCTTTTAATTTTGTTTTCGCACACGTCTTGCATTTACATTTTATATATATTCTTTTTAATGTTTTCCTAAGTGTTCCTAGATTATAATGTCCCAAACGTCTATGCCATACGTAGAGACTTTCCTCTTCTTCACTATTGGCATTATTACAATTGATATCATTATTATAGAAATTTATTTTATTCTTGGAAGTCCAAATAATATAAGTTCTGGAATAATTTGAATATGTTGTACAGATTCTATTATTTTTACTATTAAATAATATTACACAATTTTTATTATTTCTTTTACAAAAAACAGTTTTGTATCCTTGTTCGGATAAACAGTCTACTGAGAGTAAATTTTTCTTGAATGAGGGAACATACAATACATTTTTAAGAGTAATTTTGTTGTCATTTATATAACCTATGTAAGTACCTATTCCTCTGCACTTAACGTATTCACCATTGGCGAAATAAATTCTCCGATTGTGTTTTTTATAATTTGATAATAGATTTGGATCACATATCATATGGTATGTGGTGCCAGAATCTAGTGTCCATGTACTAATATTTTTGGTTAATTTATTTTTATTATTATCATTTAATTTTTTATTTTGTTTATTTTTATTTTCTTTAAAATAAGATGGTTTGTTGAATGGGAGAATACTTCTTGATGCATTACCTGTTTCAATATTATACGCATCATTATAGTCTTTGAAAAAGTATTCTCTGTGTTTATCTTGTTTATTTACTTCATTTACTGTGCTGTTTAGGCAACGCGTTTCGCCTCCCATCATAGTTTTTATCATTTTTGTAATATTTATTATTATTATAATTTTTATTATTATTTCTATTATTATTAAATTTATTTTTATTATATTTGTAATAATTGTTATTATTATTTTTATTAAAATTCTTTCTATTATTACATTCACTTTGATAGTGACCTTTTTTACCACAACTCCAACATTCAATATTATTTTTATAATTTTTATTATTATATTTATTATTATTATTACTATAGTTTTTATTGGTATAATTACTTTGAACATTTGGCGTATTAAGATTTGAAACAATATTTTCCGATTTTTCTTTCTTTTCTTTTACTCTTTTTAGTAGCTGTACCCTTTCAATTAACTTTTTGGTAGTATCTTCCCAGTCCGTTTGTAGGTCTATTAAATTTGTTTTTATAGTTAATTCTTCTGGCATAGCATTAAATAGATAAATAAATTTTTCCTTAAATTCTAGTTTTTCTCCGAGATTTTCAAGTTCCTTAAACTTTAAATTCATATTAGAGATAAATATGGACAACGATGGATCACTTTCTGGGTCGTATTTTGAGTGATTAAGGGAATCTTTGATTTCCTCAATTCTATCCTTTTCATCACTTAAATTTAGGTTTACTATCATCCTATAGATTTCATATGCTGTACCAGATATGAAATCTATACTGGATGCTAGTTCTTCATTAATACTATTTAAAATAATTTCCTTGACCTTAGCATCATTTTTGAGGACCTCACTTTTTGTTCCTTTTTTATAATAAGTGTTTATAGTGTCATCCACTAGAATTAAATTTTGTTTTTCTTCTTCCTTTAAAGTGGAACCATCCACTTTTTCAATTTTGACACTATTAAGATAATCCGTTAAATTAAATCTCCTTAATAATAAATACAATTGTTGTTTCCACAACTTAAAATTAGAGCTATTTAGCTGATCTTTTGTTTTTAAGACTTCGGACATTTTTTTTTTATTTTTTTTTATTTAAAATTAATCAAAATTAAAACCTCTTTAAACTTTACTATAACTCTTCTAGTACACTTAGAGTCATTGAGACTCTTAATCTGTTGTGAAATATATAACTTTATTAATAAATATCAAAGGTGTACATATATTAAATTTTAATTTTACATGTATTTTATACTATTACATTTACACATGATTCACATACATTTATTACATATATCATATGGCTTATTTTACGCCACTATTACGTACGCTAGCTCATATATCTATTTTATACTATATACATTATATTATTTATATTATTTATACTTGTGTAATATTAAACTTAATTTCTAACAAGTAATCTATAGAGTATGAAATTTATTTATATTTTAATGATCCTATTTATAATATATAATATATAATATAATATATTATATTAAATAATATATTATTAGATTAAATAATTGAAATGTTCAAAAGTTTATTTTTTTTTATATAGATAAGGAAAAAAAAAGTTTTTTTTTTTTTTTTTTTAAATTTTAAATTTTATTAATTAATATAATTTAATAAAAATTAAATGGTAAAAATTTTATTAATTTATATTTATTAATATTTTAAAAATTATCAATTATTCAAATATTAATTATTAATTATTAATTATCATTTATTATTTATTATTAATTCATGTCAATTTTTAATTATTAATTCTTTTATTTTATTTTATTTTATATTATTTTATTTTTAATTTTTATTTTCATATTTATTTTTACTAAAAATGAAAAAAAAAAAAAGAATGAATGAATGAAAGAATGAACATAAAAAAAAAAAAAAATGAAAAATGATAATTAAAATAAAATGTATAAATCTATAAAGATAAAAAAAAAAAAAAAATTAAATAAATAAAAAAAAAAAAAAAAAAATCAAATTAAAGATATTATATAATATTATGTCATATTACATAATTTACAAATATTGAACGTGACATTAAAAAAAAAAAAAAAAAAAAAAAAAAAAAAAAAAAAAGAACCAAAAAAAATCTTATTTTTATTTTTTTTTATTAAAATTTCAATAAGGTGACATTGCTTGTTGATACCATTAATATATATATACATATATATATAATTTTTTTTTTTTTTAAAAAAAAAAATAAAAAGGATTAAAATTTATTATATTATAAGTGTAATTTTATTTTTAATTATAATTTTATTTTTAATTATAATTTTATTTTTAATTATAATTTTATTTTAATAAATGTTTTATTATATTTTACAGAAAAAAAATTTTTTTTTTTTTTTTCATCTTGTAAATATATATCATCGGTGGGTTTAAAAAAGAAAAAAAAAAAATTTTTTTTTATTACATTTAATCCTTCATTTTAAGGTATAAGATAATAGGCATGACTAGAGAAGAAAGTAATAATAATAATAAGATTAACCGTATCTTAAATGACATATTAATATTAAAAATAAAAAAAATGTTTTATTTATTCATTTATTTGAAGGTCTTTTTTTTTTTAAAAAAAAAATAAAAATAAAAAGTGTATCTAAAAAATATATAAAGAAAGTGTTATCTAAAAGTGTTATCTAAAAAAAAAAAAAAGATATTGATAGGTTAATTTAAAACATTCTATAAAGAAAATAAAAAAAAAATTAAAATAAAATAAAATAAAATAAAATAAAATAAAAATTAAAATTTTAAAGTTATTTTAATCATGTTAAAAAAAAAATAAATAAATAAAATTTTTTTTATTTTATTTTATTTTTTATTAAAAGATAAAGATAAAGAAAGATTAAGACAAAAAAAATTTTTTTTTTTTTTTTTTTTTTTTTGATAGACATTTTTATTAATTACATTTTTTGTTATAAAATTTTAAATAAATGATAAACAGAATTTTTAAATAAATTAAAAAAATAAAATAAAATATATAATAAAATATAATTAAACTAAAATATAATATAATAAAATATAATATAATTAAAATATAATATAATATAATATAATATTTAATATATTTATTAAATATTTGTTAAATATTTATTTGTATAGTTCATTTAAGGTAACAAATATATATATTTAAAAAAAGAAAAACCAAAAAGTATAACTATTACTGATTTATCATTATTATTATTATTATTATTATTATTATTATTATTATTATCATTAAAAAGAAAGATAAAAAAAAAATTTTTTTTTAATTATTTTGTTATCACTTTTTTTTTTTGTCATTTAAATTCTTCATTAAAATAAAAAATAAAAATAAAAGTAAAAAAAAAAAAAAAAAAACTTTTATGGTGTAAAGTGTATTTTTGTTATCACTTTTTTTTTTCATTTAAATTCTTCGTTAAAGAAAAATTCTTATGGTGTAAAGTATAATTATACCTATTGTTTTTTAAAGTTTTCTTTTTTATTTTTTTTTTTTATTTTATTTTTCTTCTTAATAATAATATATACAATTGTTTTAAATTATTTTTTATTTTTTTTTTATTTTTAATATAAATTAATTAAATATATATAATACATATACATTTATATAAACTTTAGAAATTTTAATTTTTTTTTTTTTTTTTTTAATTACTTAAAATGTTATTCATAATTCTAATGATACGATGAGTAATTAGTTAATGATGAGAGTCATGTCACATTCTAATTGAATATGATAATGTGAATGATTCATCGATAAAATCAAAAAAAAAAAAAACATTGACATTTTGTCATAATAGTTATTATTGTCATCAAAAAAAAAAAAAAAAAAAAAGTTGGACAGAGATGACTCCTTTATAGGATTAAATCAATGAAATTTATAAAAAAAAATATATATATATATATACTGTAAAATAAAAAATGACTATATATATATAAATATATTATTAAAAATAATAGAAATATTTATAATAAAAAAGATGTTATTTAAAGTAAAAAAAAAAAAAAAAAAAACATATACATATACATATATTTAAACTGTTTTATTAATTAATGATATATTCTTCTTAAAAAAAAAAAAAAAAAAAAAAAAATTTTTTTTCCTTTTTTAATTTAAATTTATTGTAAATTTGTCACGTCACAAGAAATTTCTGTTTATTAAATACAGAAATTTCTTATAATGTGACATGACATGACAAAAATTTTTTTTGAATGGTCAAATTTAATAAAAATAAATAAAATAAAATAAATAAAAATAGATAAATAAAATAAAATAAAATAAAATAAAATAAAATAAAATAAAATAAAATAAATAAAAGAAACAAATAAATATATATATATATTATATAGATAGATTTCATTTCTAAATATTTCTATATGTACCTATATATTTTTTTTTATTAATATAAAAAAAAAAAATTAAATTAAAAATGTTATATATATGGAAGAGAAGATATATCCATTGAATAATGAAAAAAAAGAAAATATGTACATGTACATATATATAAATTAATAATAAAAAATAATAATAATAATAATAATTATGTAGTATAATAAATTATCAAGTTATTAAAATAAAAAAAAAAATTAATTACTTTCATTAATCTAACTAAAATTATTAATTTTTTACTTTATTTTTTTTTTTTTTTAATATTTTTTTATTTTTATTTTTATTTTTATTTTTATTTTTATTTTTCCATATCAATTTAATATTAATTATTAATCATTTATTATTTTTTTTTTTTATCAATTTATTAAATTAAAAAAAAAAAAAAAAAAAAAAAAAGATACATACATAAGTTGATAATAATTTATCTTAATCTTTTTTTTTTAATTTTAATTAAAATTATTTATGATTATTGATATATTTAATTCTTTATACATAAGATTAAAATTATAATAATAAATAATAATACATTGAGTAAGTAATCTTTTTTTTTTTTTTTTTTTTTTTTATTTAAAATAAAAATTTTTTTTAAATTTTAAAAATTTTAAATTCTTATTAATTTTTTTTTTTTTTTATTAATTTTATTAATATATTTATATATATTTAATATTTTTTTTAAAAAAAAAAATTATATTATATATTATATATATTATATATATTATATATATTATATATATAAATAATTAATAAATTAAAATTTTGGTAAATACATAAATTACAAATTATGATATGCAGTACATATAATTTTTTTTTTTTTTTTTGGATATTTGATAAAAAAAAAAAAAAATTATGTATACAGATGTATATAGATATAAAAAAAAAAAGAAAATAAATTAATATATATATATAATAAATAATAATATTAATTTATAATCATACATCATACATTTCATTTCTGTATATTTTTATATATATATATATATTTAATTAAAAAAAAAAAAAAAAAAAAGTTAATTAAATAGGATTATATAACTATGGAAAGCTTATATATATCAATTGAAAAAAAAAAAAAAAAAAAAATATGAATTAATGAAATTTATAAATGATAAAAAAATTAAATAGATAAGGAAGGAAGAAAAAAAAATAAATAAATATTTATAGTTATATTGATATTGATATTGATATTGATATATATATCAATATGTATTTTATAACTTAATGAAATGCATATTAAGTTATTATCTTACTTAAATAAAATAATAAATAAATAAATCAAAAAAAAAAATGTTATAGTATAACATCGGTTAATCATGCTATGCCTAATTCGATCTTTTAACTTTTTTTTTTTAATTTATATATATATATATATATATTTTTAAAATTTTTAATTTTTAAATTTTTAATTTTTCAAATTTTAATTTTAATTTTTTTTTTTTTTTTTTTTGTAAAATATAGATTTTGATAGATTATGACAAATTTTAACTTTCTTTTTTCTTTTTTCTTTTTTCTTTTTTTTTTTTTTTTTTTTTTTTCTTTTTTTTTTTTTTTTTTTTAAAAAAAAAAATATTAATATAGAAAAAAAAAATTATAATATATATATATACTTAAAATATTAAAAAAAAATTATAATATATATATATATACTTAAAATATGAAAAAAAATTATAATATATATATATACTTAAAATATTAGAAAAAAAAATTTTTTTTTTTTAATCGAGATCGCCCATCGGACAATAACTTTCATCAGATTCGATATCATTATTCATTTTTGAAAAAATAGTTTTTAAATGTCTCTAAACATGTCGATATGGAAAATTGCAACTCCACTCTAATGGTTTCACTGCTAAATCCACACGGAAGTATTATCCTCTTTCTCATGACTAGAAGTTTCACTATCATCAAAGTTTTTCATCATCCCATTTTTTCTGTCACTGCTAATACCACAAGGAAAAATGGATTATATATATAGATATATTATTATTATTATTAGTAGTAGTAGTACTTGAATTTACTATTATCAATTTTTTTTTCTATTATTATTATTAGTATTACTATTATTTATTGATTTATTTATTTTAAAAAAAAAAAAAATATTTTTTTTTTTTTATTTCCAAAAATTTTGTTTAAAATAAATAAATAAATTAATAAATAAATAAATAAAGGATTAATAAAATATTTTGGACATTCAGGAATGTTGAATTTCAGAACAAAACTTTATATATAATGTGGCGTATTTAAAAAACCGTTTATGTAAGAGAAGGCTTAAATTATATGAAATAAATATATAAATATTTAATAATTAATAAATAATAAAATAATAGTTACTAATAGTTAATTTTAAAGAGTTATTTTAATATTTTTTGCTAAAATAACATTTAATTATATATAATAAAATAATATTTAATAATATTTAATTTTTAAAGATATTTATATCCTGTTTTATTTATTTATTTATTTATTTATTTACTTATTTACAATTAAAAAATAATTAAAAATTGTTGGGGCGTTAAGTTGCTTATTAAATTTTTGCATTAAAAGTATATATATATATATATATATTTTTATTTTAAATTAAATTATATAATTAAATTATATATATTTAAAAAAATTTTTTTTTTTATGTCCATTAATATTTAATTAATAAAAATTAATATTAATATTTCCTTTTTTTTTTTTAAAAAAAAATAAATTTTTAAATAAATGCACATAAATATAAATGCTTTTTTTTTTTTTTTTTTTTTTTTTTTTTTTTAATAAAAATTAATATAATCAATAAATATAAACAATAAATAAATAATAATTATATAATAATAAGAAGAAGAAGAAGAAAACTTACGAAGAATACATTTTAATTATATGTATTATAATATTAGGGATGACTAATATATTTTATATTTTAAATCGATAAAAATATTGAAAAATTATTTCCAATTTTATTTATCTTGAATTTTTTTTTTAATTAAATAGTGTAAATTTTTAATTACTAAGAAGGTTCATTTTCATTTTTAAATTTTATTTAAGAAAAAAAAAAGTTTTATAAGAGAATCTAAATATTATTAAAAGGCTACTATTATTAATTTATTAAATACAATTCTTTATCATCTTTAAGAAATAAATAATATATATATATATATATATTTAATCTTTTATCTTGTAAAGTAAATATATATATATTTTTAATTTTAATCTTTTATCTTGTAAAGTAAATATATAAATATATATATTTCTTTTAAATAATGATGATAATCCTAATTATTATTATTGTTATTATTGTTATTATTATTTTTTTTATTATTGCTATTATTATTACTATAATTAATAATTTTCTTTAAAAATATATAAAATATTAAAAAGCTTTATCGAGATTGCATACAGGACAAAAATTTCTTTCAGGTTCTTTACCCATTTTTAATTTGTAAATAGTTTTGAATGTATTTAAACAGTCAATATGGAAATAGCAACCACACTCTAATTGTATCATTGCTAAATCCACGGAAGTATTATCCTCTTCATGACTAGAACTTTCACTACCACTAGAGTTTTTACTACCACTGGAGTTTCCACAATCATCAAAGTTTTCATGATCACACTGTTCCAGAATTGATAAACCACATTTATTTAAATATATGCTTTGAATAGAATCGTCTTTATTTTCTGCGTCGTTTAATTTATTATCTTCGTCCTTCTTCTTATCATCATCATTATTATCATCATTATCATCATTATTATTATTATTATTATTATTATTATTATTATTATTATTATTATTATTATAATTATTATTATTATTATTATTATTATTATTATTATTATTATTACTGTTATCATTTTCCGAATTTTTAAGTTTATCTTCTAAAATAGCAATTTTTCTATTTAATTCTTCAATAAGTCTATTAGAATTTTCATTGCTTATAATTAAAGTTTGATTAATTTCTGTCAAATATGAAATGGTTTTATCTTTTTCTTTGATATCCCCTTTTAGTTTACTATTAACTTCTGTCAATTTTGAAATTTCCTTTTTTTGTTTTTCAATCTTTTTTTCCTTTTTTTTGATCTCTTTCTTAGAAGAATCAAACTCCTGTTTTAATTTATCAAATAATACGTCATTATTCAAAGACACTTCTCTAAACTTTTTTAATAATTTTTCATTTTCTTTTATTTCTTCATAAAGAATTCTTATAAATTCTTCATATTGTTCATTCAATTTTGGTACTCTTGGTTTTGTTTCTTTTCCTTCCTTTTTATTATTATTAGAACTAGAACTTGCTTTTGGCATTTTCTTTTTTTTTCAATTATTATTATTAGTAGTATTTATTTTAAAAAATTATTCTTTTTATTTTTTATTTTTTTTTTTTTTTTAAAAAAAAAAAAAATAATTTTAGCTTTTATAAAAAAAAAAAAAAAAAAAAAAAAAGGAACTAATAATTTTTCTTTTTAATTAATACTATTTAATAATAATTATATTTCTATTTTTTTTTTATATTTTTAAAATTTTGTTTAAAATTAATAAAATATATATGTATAAAAAAAAAAAGAGGATGTTGCATTTTGGAACTAAGCCTTCTATAAAATATATTTAAGATATATTTTAATTTTTTTTTTTTTTTTTTTTTTTTTTTTTTTTTGTTAAAATAATAATAAAATATTTAATAATATTTAATTTTGAAGATATATTTTAGTATTTTTTTTTTTGTTAAAATAATATTTAATAATATTTAATTTTATAGATATAAATTATATTTATATTTTTATTTATAATTTGTTCTAGTTTTTTTTTTTATTTATTTATTTCCAGTTTTATTTATTTTCAGTTTTATTTATTTATTTACAATTATTTAAATAATAATAATAAGTTATTAATTAAAATTTTACATTAAAAGTATATATATATATAATATATTTTAAATTAATTAAATTATATATATTATAAATATCCATATGTCCCATATGTCCATAATATTTTATTAATAAAAATTAATAATATTCATCTTTTATGGTGTAAAAGTATAATCCACTTTTTTTTTTTTTTTTTTTTTTTTTTGTTTTCGTTAAAGATATTAGAATATAAAATATTTTTAAAAGTTTTTATTACTATTATTATTATTATTATTATTATTATTATTATTATTATTATTATTATTATAATTATTATTATTATTATTATTATTATTATTATTATTATTATTATTATTATTATTATTATTATTATTACTATTATTACTATTATTATTATTATTATTATTATTATTATTATTATTATTATTATTATTATTATTATTATTATTATTTCTATCTATGAATATAAAATATTCAAAATTATTTTTCTTTTTTTTTTTTTTTTTTTAATCTTTCTTATTTAAAATTTTTGTATTACTTTAAAAAACTTAAATTTATATATAAATATATAATAGTTAATTTTAAAAATTTTGATAATTCTTTTTAAATAGTATTGTTGTAATGAAAAGTAGTAATGAAAAAAAAAAAAAAAAAAGAAGGTATCTTTTTCTTTCATAGAATCAATACAATGACGCTGTTATAATTGATGTTCAATTTTTTTTTTTTTCACCAAATACTTAAATTATTTTAAAAAAAAAAAAAGAGAGAGAGAATAAATTAAAATCCAAAATGATAAAATTTTAATTTCTTGTCCATTATTTATTTTTTTTTTTTTTAATATATATATATATATATATATATTACATTCTTATTGAATATTTAATAATACTCTTTTTTTTTTTTTTTTTTTTTGTTGCTATTATTAAAAATTTTTTTTCATTTTCCAAACCAGCTTTATGGACATTAACAATTTTTCATCCTTTTAATATTTAATAACGTGTGAATTAGAAGAGAGGAATCTCTGTCTGTTGATGCTTGGATGCTATATGAAAATAATTTAACACTAGAAGAAGAAGAAGACTTTTAAATTTCCACCAAGCAAAAGATAATTTTTTTTTTATTTTTTTTTTTTTTTTTTTTTTTAAAAAAAAAAAAGGATATTGTAAAAAAAAAAATATAAATACCTGAAAATGTCGTCACCACACTATCACCATTATAATTATCATCATCATAATCATCATAATCATCATATCATATGGTTCAAGGAAGAACTGACTCAGAAATTTTTTGAATCTATATTCTCAGATAATTGAATAAATGACCTGTTCCAATATATTCAGATGTAAATATAAAAAAAGTATGATTTCGACTAATGACAAAAATGATCTTCATCTTCTTTTTATATAAATTTTTTTAAATGAATGATTATTTTTATTATTATTATTATTATTTTTTTTTTAATTAAAAAAATAACTTTAAAATTAAGTACATGTAATTATTTATTTATTATTAATTTATGCAATAATTTTTTTTTTTATCTCTAATACTAACATCAAATTTATTACATTTATTTAAAGTATTGTTAATAAATAAATTAAAATAAAAAAAAAAAAAAAAAAATAGAGGAAAGGAAGTACCCATGAAGCACGCTAACGATGAATGTTAAACTCTTCTAAAAAGCCTATTTAAAAAAAAAAAAAAAAAAAAAAAAAAAAAAAAAAAAAAAAAAAAAAAAGAGCATGTGCTTTAAGAAGAAGAAATAAATATAGATTAGAGAGGAAATTAAAAATTTTTACCAAAAAAAAAAATAGTATATATTGAAAAAAAAAAAAAAAAAAAAAAAAAAAAAAAATTAATTAAAATGAAGCAGTATTTCAATATTTCATTTCTTAGGAAGAAGGAAAGGAACCATCCTTTATTTTAATTAAATTAAAAATTTCATGGGTACATTTTTCCTCCAATTCTATATCGTAAAACATGGCTTTGTAAATTTTAATGGGAATACCAGTCAGGGCCTGAAGCCTCCTAAATTATTCTTCATCGATAGAACAATATTTCTAATATCGGTGATGATAGTTCTGGCAGAATTTCATTAATATTCCATGATTGAGAGAAGGAGAGTATCTCTGATTTTTTTTTTTTTTTTTTTTTTTTTTTTTTTTTTTTAAAAAAAAAAAAAAACATGCAGCCTCCCTCCTCAATAATTACTATGTAAACTAGAATCAGTAATATCATCTGAAGCTAAATTCTTATGATGTTTAGCCCAACGAGGCTAATTGCTAATTAATTGATCTATATAGGAGAAGGAATATTCAAACCAGACCATTTCTTGAATGAATTTGAATAAGGTTGAGGAAGCAAAGAAATATGAAGAAGGCTTTTTTAGCCAGTTTCTTAAGGCCACGCGAATTCACTTTTTTATAATCTTTAAAGATTAAATAATTACCTATAGAGAGAGAGAGTTTGTGGATGCATCTAGAGAGTTTTGTTAAAAAGAACATGTTATAAGTCCGCCTCTCCATAGAAAAAAAAAAAAAAAAAAAAAAAAAGTATAGTTAGGAAGGAAAGAAAGGAGTTCATTCTATAAAATTTTTTTTTTTTTTGAGGGAAAACATAGATATAATATAGATATAATATAGATATAGATATATATAGATAGATAGATATTACCAACGATGTATTTTTTTTTGATCCCAAAAAAAAAAAAAAAAGAATTTATATATACTGAGATGATAAATGATATATTTATACAAGAGGGAGAGAGAGAAGTTCCGGACTAGGAAGAATAGAAAGAAGAATTAAACACCTATCTCATAGAAATCTCTCATTCCTGAAGTTTTTTTTTTTTTTTTAATCAAAATATATATATATATAAGTTTATTTTATTTTCATTGTTAAATAATAATAATAATAATAATAAAATATATATATATAAAAGTTTATAGAATCAATTTCATTTATTTAAATGATATTAAATAACAATATAAATAATAAATTTTATCATCTTTTACTTCTTTTATATATATATATATATATATATATATAGTTTTTGTATATAATTATTTCTTTCTTTCTTTCTTTCTTTCTTTCTATTTCTAAATTTCTATTCGGTCAATTATTATTAAAATTATTATAATTAATTACTAAAAAATTTTAAAAAGGAAATAATAATAATAATATAATAATAATAATCATAATAATAAATAAATAAATAAATAAATAAAAGAAATTAATGATAAATAAATTTATTATATTTATAATATTTATATTTTTTATGATTGATTTATATAATATTATTTATTTTATTTATTTATGTATTATTTATTTATATGTATTATTTTATTTATTATTTTATTTATTTATTTATTTATTTTTTATTAATTTATTAATTTATTATATTTAAATATAAATATATATATTCTTTTTCAAAAAATTAAAAAATAAATTTATTTATATTTATAACAATCAAAATCCCAGGTATCTTTCATTTTCATTGAAAGACAATGATTGTAACTCATCGGTGTACCGTAGGTTAACGGTGAGTATTTTTTATAATTGAAGATGGCAATAATCGATAGAATAGCAACTATTATAATTTTTGTGGTAGGTTGTCGGAAACGATTTAAGAGAATAGTATCTATGAAAATAACAGATATTAATATGGAGAAATAAAGTGCTGGTAAATAGTGATGTAAGAAAAGTTGTCTTCCCATAAGGAAAAATGGAAGATAATGCGTGGCCCAAGCAGTAAATAGTAAACCTCCTGGATAAGCAAGTTTTATTAAACTTTTACGAACTAAGAAAAAAAAATAAAAAATAAAAAATAAAATAAAAAAAAAAAAAAAAAAAAAAAAAAAAAAAAAAAAAAAAAAAAAAAAGGTTTATTAATATATATTTATATATTTATATATTTATATATTTATATATTTATATATTTATATATTTATATATTATATATTTATATATTTATATATTTATATGTTTATAAGTAATATAAAAAAAATAATATGAATATAATGTAATTGAAATGAATACAATTATATTAATATTTTTTATTTTTTGTTTTTATTTATATTATTATCATTATTATTATTATTGTTATTGTTATTATATTAATAAAAAAAGTTATAAAATTTATATTTACCTTTTTTGGATAAACCAGCTTTTGCCTGTTTAACTAATAAAAATAAAATATAATAGATTACGAAAATTCCAATAGAAATAGAACCTAAATACCAAACAAATGGATTTCCAATTAAATAGATAGAAGTAGATTTACTGCTACCCCAGAAACTAATACCTATTTAATAAATTATTAATAATTATATTCATATATATATATATATATAAATTATTAAAAAAAAAAATATATTAATTTTTAATTGTTAAATATATGAAAGTAAATAGAAATATTTACATACCTCTTTTAAGGATTGGCCAATCTAATGGTCTACTTTCATAAGGATGAGAACTAGTTAATTCTTTATAAATAAATAATTATATAAATAGATATAATTGGATGTATATGTAAAAATATATTGTTAGTTAATTTTAATTTTTTATTTTTTTTTTTTTTTTTTTTATTATTATTATTAATATTATTATTGTTACCATTGTTAATTTTAAACATAACCATATTAAGTTCTATTAATTTTTCAAAGAAACTTAAACGTCTTGGTTTAACCATTTTATTGGTTTGTTCGTCAACTTTATATTTATATTTATATATGTTTATATTATATTTAATTAGTAAAATATATATATTTATATATAAATATTATTAAAATAAAATCAAATATAATAGTTAACAATAATAACAAATAATAATAATTATAGTTATTATTATTAAATTATAAATAATAATAATTTTATCATAATTACAAGAATCATTCATATTTTTCTCAATAGCCCAAAGAGTATTAGCTTTTAATACATCTGTACCACAAGTAACTTCTTGTTGGTTAAAACCCCAATCTGGAAGTTTAACAGGATGACTATAAAGATAACATCCAGAATTTTTATGTCTTAAACGGAACACAGTATCAAAGGTTTTAATATATTGAGATGATTCTTTATCACGACCTTTAACAATTTCAATAATCCAAACATCACGTGGATCTGACACGCTAGGTCCACCATAACCTGAAACTTCATTTTGATATTCTTCATCTGTCATTGGTGGACTATAATAATAGCAATTTCAATAATAAATATACAATAAAAATATTATAGTATACAACAAAAAATACATATAAATATATAAATATATAAATATAAAAATATATAAATAAACATAAAAATAAATAATTAGTGAATTAATGAATTAATATATATACATATATATAAAAAGCAAGAAAAACAAAAACAAATATATATTACTATTATTAAATTATTATTACCGATGATCATGAGAATGAAGTCTTCTTCCTGTAGGAACATGTTGAAGTCTAATACTATCACCATCTTTTAAGATTTGACCTAATTTATTTTTTTCTTTATCTCTTTGGGGTAAAATTAACCATTCACTATTTTCATCACTATAGGAATAAAGCGTAATTTGTTGTTGTTTAGAACCAGTAGGATAAAGATGATTATGAGAATGGAGATAACCACCATTGGTATTGACATGACGAATATAAACTCTAGAGTTATATGCAACATCATAATAAGTAGGTTGTGTATTTGAATCTTTAAATGTAGCTTGGAATTCTGGTGATAAGAAAGCATAATCTGTACCTTTCTTTGTTAAAATTAATAAATGAATTTGGAAGAAAAAGGCATATATACTTAATGGAATAACAATTAAACAAAGTGCTCTTGCTAAAAAGTGTTTTATAACTGAAAACTAAATTCATAAAATTTTTTATTTTATTTTCAAAAAAAAAAAAAAAAAAAAAATAAAATAAAAATAAAAAATAAAAAAATAAAAATAATTATAAATAAAATATTATAATAATTATAATAATGAATTGCATTATATTGAATTATTATATTACCATTGATATATCTATATCTCCTAAAATATCCCATAAATCCTTAATAGTAGCTAATCCAATTGTAGCAATAATAAAAAGACCTTTTAATGGTTAAAGTATATAAATAATATATATATATATATATTTAATTTATTTATTAATATCTAAATAAAATAATATTATATAATAATAAAATATTGACATACCAATCCATTTGACACTATAAATATATAATATTAAAAAATTATAATTATAATTGAATTTTCATTAATTCCATGATAATTTCTATTGTTTATTTATTTATTTTCATAATTGATGATTTTTAAAAATAATTATATCATATCATTGAATGAATACCTAAAAGTAAGACCTAGACTATGTATATATATAATTATAGTATAAATATTAATATATAAATAAGTTTTAAAAATACTACTATTTTTTTTTTCCTTATAAAGTAATAATAATAATAATAATAATAATAACTATTATTATTATTATTATTAAATTATATTTAATAAATAAATAAGAAAATAGTTTACCCAACACCAGTCCCAATTAACCAATACCACCAATCAAATGACCATGGTCTTTTACCATCAATTAATTTTATATTTAAATAATAACAATCATAAATTTAAAAAAAAAAAAAAAAAAAAAAAAAAAAAAAAAAAAAAAATTATAAATTTCATTATTTTATATTTAACAATTGAAAGCAAATACAAGTTGTTATTTAATATTATATATAATATATAAAAATTTTAAAATATTTTTTTTACCTTTCTTTATTAGCATAAAAATTAACCCATGATAATAGTGTGAAAGATGCAAATAAAATTAATTGTGAATCTAAGAGAATTAATCTATTAAATAAAACAATAATAATTTTATTATTTATATAATAATTAGAATTATAATTTATTATTGTATGATACATATAATTATTTATAGCTATATATTTATAATCATATATTTAATAAATAACTACCTGCTTTGAGTTGCTAAAGAATTTTCTATATTTATGATTACAATTATTATTATTATTATTATTATTATTATTAAAAAAATAAATTAAGTATATATATATATATATATATATAAAATTTATATTTTATTGTTTATATTTTAAAAATTATTATAATTATTAATTATATATATACCAAATAATACTAATAAAGCTCCTAAAAAAGCTGCATATCTTGAAAAATTTAATCCTTTAATTGTATAGTAGGCAATCTTTATAATATTTATATTTTATTTTAATGTGAATGTATAGATAAATGGAAGATAAATAGAAACAAAAAAACAATTAATTATTAGAATCACATTTTTATAAATAATTTATATTTGAATTTAACGTACAGGAATAACTGCTATACCACATAGACCACTATATATTCTCATTGCAACATACGGTACATCATCGGTATAATCCAATCCAATACTTTCAAAAGAGAAATTTCCTCTATATCCAAAAATATAACTATCATATCATATATTATTTGAATATAAATTAATTACATTTCGAATTAATTTTTTTTTTTTTTTTTTTTTTTTTTTATTGTAGAAATTTATATAAAATAAATTTCGAATTTGAAATTAGTATATACCCCACCATAGCGAACATAATTTTAGCTAAAGGAGGATGAACATCTTTATGTATTATATATATATACATTAGACAACAAAAAATAAAATAATTATTAATATAAATTAATAATATATTTTTAGAAATAAATAAAAGATAAATAATAATTTAAATATTTTCTAATTTATTCTATTCTTTTTCTTTTTTCTTTTTTTTTTTTTTTTTTTTTTTTTTTTTTTTTTTTTTTTTCTTGTAGTTTAAAGTAAACTTACCCATAAAGAATTTTCCTTTAATATATTTGTTTGCAAAACCACCGAAATGAACTTCATCAAATACTACTTGTTTCGGATTACTAATTTTCCATAAACGAACAATTAATGCTAAAAAAGTTAAAATGCCAACATTAATTGAGTCTATATTATTATGAATAAATTCAATTTTATTATTATTAAAATGAACCTATTGATGTTCATATTAATTAATAAATTAATATTTAAAAAAAAAAAAAAAAAAAAAAAAAAAAAGTAAATTGAAAAATTATATAATATAAAAAAAAAATAATAATAATAATAAGTTTATAATAAATTAGTTAATTATTAAATTTATAAAATAGTATTAAATAAATTAATAAATTATTAGTAATTATTTTTATATTTAAAACGATATTAAATAAAGACAGTATTGATAAATAAATATTATAAATATAAATTATAATTGAAATATAAACATACTAATAATATATATATAAAGGAACTAATTATATATATATAATTAAATAATATTATTTTAATTACCTTTTTTTTATGATATTTATCATCATATTCTGTTATATATGGTTTATGATTTTTAATTTCTAAAGGTAAGGAATAAGTATTATTCCTCGATTTAATATATGAATTAATATCATTGCTATAACTAATAATATTAGGATTTTCTCTACTATGAGTGGATAAATCCTGATCAATACTCGAATAAGTTGCAAATTCACTCATATTGAAAATCTCAATTTTTCATTATATATATATATATTATGTTTATTTTATTACTTTTTATTAATTTATTAATATTTCTTTGCTTTTCTTTTTTGAATAAAAATGTATAAAAAAACTTATTATAATTTTCAATAATAAAAAATTAAACTTTAATTTTTGTCTCTATTACTTATTTTTATTTGCTATTACTTTTTCAGTTATTGAATTTTTATAATTTAATTTTAAAAATATTATATAGAATATCAAAAAAAAAAATTTTTTTTTTATAAAAAATAAAATATATAGAATTTATAAAGATTTAATCTTTCATTCTTTTTCTTCGAAGATTTTTAAATATTTAAAGTTTGAAAAAAATATCTTTATCTATTTTTCTTGTATTATTAAAACAATACTTCTAGTTCTAATTCATATTATTGTTGTTAACCTTTTATTATTATTATTATTATTATTATTATTATAATTATTATTATTATTATTATTTATGATTTTATTTTTAAATATAAAATAAAAAAAAAAAAATTTAAAAAGAAAATTATACATTTTTTAAATATATAAAGAAAATTATTTTAATGGTGGAACCTATCGTATAATAAATTAAATTTATTTATTCTTTTTCATAATAAATAAAATTAATTATCTATTTTTACATTAATTTAATTTATAATATTTTAGATTAATAATAAAAATTAAAAAGTAGAATTAAAATTAAAATTTCTATATTTTTTTAATTATTAAGATAAATTAAGTATATCTGTTTCATAACTTTTTAATTTTTTATTATCAAAGAAGCATTTGCACAAGAAATGCATTAAAGAGGTTATAATAATAATAATAATAATAATTAATAATATTAATATCTATCTCTTTATTAATTAATATGATTAATAAAGAGACTGGTCCTATATTGTTAAAGTATTATAATAATATTAATAAATAATAATTGAAAATTTTTTCTAATTGGAGAGTTAAATAATAAATAAATATTTAGTAGTATAAAAATTTAAAATTTTGAGATTTATTGGGCTCTTGTAGTTAATACATTAATATCAAAATGAGCCATTTTTTAATCTGATGATGAAGATTTAATTTTAAAATTCAAGCAAATAGTTTTCAGATTTTAATTTATAATTTTTTATAAATAAAAAGAATTTTTTTTTTTAATTAAAATACAAAAATGTTAAAATAATATTCATGATATATTAAATAAGATTATTTATAATATCATATTTTTCATATATATATTTGAAATTTTGTAATACCTTAAAAAAGATGGCATTACAATTTTATAATATTGATATTTATACAATAACTAACTATAACTAAATATATAAATAAATAATAAATAAATAAATAATAAATAAATAAATAATAAATATATATAATAAATAAATAACTAAATATTTAAATAAAAGAAAAATAAAAAAAATAAATACATGATAGATATATAACACCAAAACACCTATTATTATTAAAATTTTATATTAACTTCTTTTTATTATTTTTATTTATAATTTAATTAATTAATTAATTAATTATTATTATTATTATTATTATTATTATTATTATTATTATTATTATTATTATTATTTTTTACTAATATTTTAAATAAAATTTATTTATTCATTCTATAAGTATTAAATTTCTATTACATTGTAATATTTTAATTTTTTTTTAAATAATTTAAAGAAATAATAATTTTATCATTATTATATATAAATTTTCTTAATAATAAATATTTTTTTATAAATAAAGTCAAAATGTAAATATAAATATTTTAATATTCTATTTATGAAATATTATTCAGGTGTAATTTAAAAAAAAAAAAAAAAAAAAAAAAAAAAAAGATAATGAAATAGTTTTTTTTTTTTTTTTTTTTTTTTTTTTTTTTTTTACTGTGTTTTTTTTTCATCTTTTTTATTATGATATAATCTTTTTCTTTGATAAGATAAAATTACAGGAAGCATATTCCAAAAATTAAAGACAGGCCAATAAACATCGATAAAATGAATTTGGGTATCATCACAAATCTATAGTATATTATGTTAAAAAAAGAAATTAATTAATATTGAATAAGATAATATTAAAAATTATTTATTATTTTATGGGAAAAACTTTTTTTTTTCTTTAAAATATATTGAAATAGGGTTAAATTACTTACTTGCCATAATAAGAAATCACTAAAACGTGTTTCATTTGAAGTTCTTACTAAAATATCTACTGGAGGACAATCTTTGGTTAATAAATGACTCTCAATGGTCTCTTCAGTGATTTCACTATAATATTTTAATAATCAAAAATTTAAAAATAATAGATTTCATTAAATATTAAATTATTTTAGTAAATTATTTTATATTAATGAAAATTTTTCCTTTTTTTTTTTTTTTAACACTAAATTAAAAAATATATATACTCACTCGGAATTAATTTTTCCCTCTTCAACTTCTTTGACAACATTTTTAATAGCATTTGTTATTTCATATCTCGAAGTATATGAAAAACAAATATTTAAAATAAACCTACATTTATTTTAATATAAAATTTTGTTTTTAAATATTAGTTGAATTATAATATATATTTAATTATTTATTATTATTTTATTATTATTATTATTATTATTATAAATATTTATATTTAAAAAAAAAAAAAAAAAAAAAAAAAAAAAAAAAAATATATATATATATATATATATATAATTCATATTACCTTTTATTATTTTTGGTTGATTCCATAGCTTCATTTCCAATTTTTACTAAATCATCAGGTAATAAAGATAAATCACCAATTAAATTTAATTTGATATCATTGTCACTCAAGAATTTTCTTTTGATTTTATTATTAAATAAATATGAATTTTTAAAATTAAAATATAAAATAAAATTGAATTTTAAATTATATAAATTAGAAATGAATTTTTAAATTATAAATGTATAATAGATTTATAAATTATTTATTTATGGTTAAATTTTAAGTTATTTTCTATTTTTACCCTTGTGTACAAAATTCTTTAAGTTTAGCTTTAGTAACTTCAAAAATAGCGACAACTTCACTTTCAGTTCTTTTAAAGTTTTCAATACTAAAAGCGTAAACTGTAACTACATGGACACCTAAATATAATAGCCATTCCAAGTTCTTTTATTTTTGTTATCATTATAATTGTTATTATAATATATAATTATAATATTAGTAAAAAATTATATATTTCCACAAATATTGTTTCTATAAGTATTATTAATATAATTTTATAATTTTTATAATTATTTCATTATTTTATAAAATTTTTGCATTTATTTGTTTTTACATTACATACTATTAAAAATAAAATAATAATAATAATAATAATAATAATAAAATAAAAAATAAAAAAAAAAAAAAAAAAAAAAAAAAAAAAAAAAAAAAAAAAAAAACTATTTTAATTATAATTTTTCAATTTATTTAATATTACATAAATGTATAAATTAATATAATTTCCTATTTCAAATCATAAAATTTCAACTGAAATTCTTTCCCTTTTCTTAATATATATATATAATACTTTTGATATTATCTTATTATTGCGTATTTTCTTTTTTTTGCCTTTTTCTTTTATTCGAAATTTAAATTTTATTTATTTACTTTATTCTATTTCTTTTTTTTAAAAAAAAAAAATAAAATAAAATAAAATAAAATAAAATAAAAAATAATAATAAAAAAAAAAAAATACCATTTCCAAACTTTCGAATCCTCTTAAATGAGCTACGTATGGTTGAATGTTATTCATTCTTGCATATCTTCTATTACCATCCATAATAAATCCAATATGCTTTGGAACCTCATTTTGTTTTAAAATATTTAAACACCATTTGTAATAAATATTTGATATATTATTCCAAATTGTTTTAAAGAATTTTGAAATTTTACAAACAAATCCAGATGTATTATTGTTATTAGTAGTAATATTATCATCATTACTTTCAGTATTTAATTTATTTCCTTCATCTTTAATGAAAAATCCAAGTACCCAACCATATAAATTATATAAAAAACTAACTACTTTTGATGAGTAGTAACTTATTTCCAAATTCAAATCTGTCATTATTGTAATTTCTATTATTATTTTATAACTATAAAAAAAATTTTTTTTTTATAGATATATATATTATTTTTTTTTTTTTTTTTTTTTTTTTTTTTAATATAAATTTAAATAGAAAGAAAAATTGGTATTGGTTAGATTAGTTTAAATGTCATTTTTCAAGTTAAACATTTAGCATGTGAATTTTTTTTTTTATCTTCAAATATTCACAGGTAATATTTTAAAAAATACTTTTTAGCCTAGTAAAAATAGTGCTACATTAAAATTTAATATCAATATAAAAATTTATGTTCTATAAACATTATTTTATGTAAAAAAATAGATTTTTTAATTTTATTTTTTTTTTTTTAATATATTTGAAATTTAAAACATAAAACTTTTTTTTTATTATATATATTTATTCTTTTTTTATATTATATTTTTATATTAAATTATTTTATTCATATTATTTTTTTTTCTTATATTTCTTTTTATATTATTTTATTCATATTATTTTTATTCTTTATACATATAACTTTAAAATTTAAAATATTAAAATAATTCAGAATTTTTAAACTTTTTAGTGTTATAAAATGATGGTAAAAATTTTGAATTATTAAATAATCACCAAACTAATATTTAAGCATTCTTTTTATTAATATTGCTTTGTTTTTTATTTTTTTAAAAAAAAAAAAAAAAAAAAAAAAAAAAAAAAAAAAAAAAATTTTATTCTTGTAAAATTTATACATAAAGTTATATAAAATATCTTTTACTGTGATTAAAAAAAAAAATATTTATATTTATATTTAAATCAACTTATAAAATAAATATCACCAATTTCAATAAAGATATAAAATAATTTTTTTTTGTAAAGTCCAATACATATTTTTATCAATTAAAAAACAATTATCATTAAAATGATACTTTGATATTAAGAACTAATTAAATAATTATTATATCCAAGGAACTTTAAATTTTATAATTTTTGATCAAAATTTTTTTCATATCATAAATTTGAATTTGGATAAAATTCTCCAATTTTAATATTTTCTAAAAGAGATTATTCTTTTTTTTTTTTTTTTTTTTTTTTTTTTTTTTTTTTTTTTTTTTTTTTTTTTTTTTTTTTTTTTTTTTGATATGTTTTGTTATATTTAATTAATTGTGATATTGTTATGAATTTAATATATGATATAGTCTAAATTAAAATATTATAATTTATATATGCAACTAATAACATATATTATATTTAGAGTAATTAACAAATAACAAATACTAATTCATTATTACAAAGAATAAAATAAATGCATTGTTTATTTATATTTTATTTTCTTGGAATATATGATATATAATTATATTTGTAATTTTATTTAACTTTTATAAGGATATCCCTTTTTAAAAATTAAATATTTCAAATTTATTTTATTTTTAGATTTTATTTTATTTTTTACAAGCGTAAACAAAAGCATATTCCAGAAAGAGACCATCGATTTCGGAGTATTAATTTTAAATGGATAATATAATAAAATATTTCATTGTTTCTGTTATTATGGATTAAAATATCTGTATCAGATACTAGATCTTCCATAGATTTAACTAATTCTCTTTGTAAATAACTTAGTTAAGGATGTACTAAGAGAGGATGAAATAATACAAAATCTTCCAGATTTAGAATGGATAAGCAATTCCTTTGACGAAAGACCGCTTAAATAAGAGTTCTTAATATAACATTTAGGAAGAAGAGTTTGAACTTCAATATACATTAAAAAATTGAATTATATTATCAATATTTCCTTTAGATCCACTATTAACGATATTAGTTAAATTATTATTTAAAGATTTGATTATATTTTCATAATAAATATTAGATTTTATATTCATACTTCTTTCTGTGTGATTATTTTTAAGGTTATTTATGATGACTGAATCGATATTAGATGTGGGTATTGTATAGACTTCTCTTATTAATTGTTCAGTAATAGTATCAATGAAATCCAATAATTTTTTTTGAAGGAATACAATCTGCTTTTGAAATCGAAATTAAATGAAGAAGATTATATTTCGTGTACAATTCTTTGGACATCCAACATAAATTTCAAATAAAAGTTATTTCCATTATTATATTTAGCGTCAAGCAATTGAGATTGATTATTGCCATCAGTAACATCTAGTAGAATTCCTTCAGGAATTAATCCTTTATTTTCAAAATGGTAAATTTAAATTTCTTGGAAGTAGAGTAGAGATATTAAATGGGTAGATGGAATTTCTACAAAGTTTTCATAACTTACAAAAGAATATTTATTCAAAGAGGGTTCTCCCTTTTGTAAATCAAAGTCTTATTGCGATCTTCAAAGCTTCATTTTAAATTTATAATATTTGCTAAAATCAGTTCATTCTCGTTTAGATATTTCCAGCTTTTTATAAAATTTCTATGATTATGTCGGAATTGACAATGGCATTATCTCTTGCTATATTATAGATTCCTGTTAAGGTATCTTTATCATAAGTTGATTCGTTTTTTAAACGAACGAATATTATTAACAATGTTCATTTTTTTCTTTTAGTTTTTTTTTTTTTTTTTTTTTTTAGCTTCATCACCGGGAAGCCAATAGATGTTCATTTCATCACCATTAAAATCAACTTGAAATGTGCTAGCAATGAGAGGGTTGAGCTGAATGGTACGATAATTACTTGTATTTATTTTATTAACTATTAATTATTTATATGTTAATAATAGAAATTCATCATATATACTTTTATATTATAATAATACTTTTATTTTTTTCCATTTAGTAAAATTAAAAAAAAAAAAAAAAAAAAAAAAAAAAAAAAAAAAAAAAAAAAAAAAAGATAATTGAACACAAATAAAATTGAAAATGAAATAAAATATAAAAAAAAATAAAAAATAAAAATAAAAAATAAATATTTAATATTATGATTATTTAATTATATTTATTTATTCATATAAAAAAATAAAAATCAATAATAACTTAGTAATAAAAAATGAATATTAATAAATATATATTTATTTATTACTCAAAGATATTTCATATTCAAATCATATATGAAATTTGTAATTTTCCCAAAAATAATCCCTCATTTTTATACTACTAAAAATATGTATTAATAATATATATTATTAAATTCTATATAAAATCATCTTTTTTTTTTTTTTTTTTTTTTGTTGTTGTTATCAATATTATTATTTTTTATTTTTTATTTTTATTTTTTATTTTTTATTTTCATTTTTTATTTTTTATTTTCATTTTTTATTTTTTAATTTTCATTTTTTTTTTTTTTATTTTCATTTTTTATTTTTTATTTGTTTTTAATTTCAAAAATTGACATATATTTTATAATAATATTAATAATAATAAATATTGTAATATTTGATAATAATTTAAAAAGCTTTTATTAATTTTACAATATTTTTTTTTTAATTAAATAAAATAGAATTGAAATAGATTTAATGCTTTCTAATAATTCAGTTAAAATAAATTAATTTAATAGTAATATTATATATATATATTTTTTTTATTTTTATTTTTTATTTTTTATTTGTTTTTAATTTCAAAAATTGACATATATTTTATAATAATATTAATAATAATAAATATTGTAATATTTGATAATAATTTAAAAAGCTTTTATTAATTTTACAATATTTTTTTTAATTAAATAGAATAGAATTGAAATAGATTTAATGCTTTCTAATAATTCAGTTAAAATAAATTAATTTAATAGTAATATTATATATATTTTTTTTTTTATTTTTATTTTTTATTTTCATTTTTTATTTTTTATTTTTTTATTAGATTTTAATTTCAAAAATTGACATATATTTTATAATAATATTAATAATAATAAATATTGTAATATCAGATAATAATTTAAAAAGCTTTTATTAATTTTACAATATTTTTTTTTAATTAAATAGAATAGAATTGAAATAGATTTAATGCTTTCTAATAATTCAATTAAAATAAATTAGTTTAACAGTAATAATTTATATATATATATATATATATATATTTATTTTATTTCTATTTTTTACTTTAGCATCTTTAACATATAATATATATATATATATATATTAGTACTGAAAGATGAAAGATATTTTTAATTTTAATCCATTATATATATATATATATATATTAGTACTGAAAGATGAAAGATATTTTTAATTTTAATCCATTATATATATATATATATATATTAGTACTGAAAGATGAAAGATATTTTTAATTTTAATCCATTATATATATATATATATATATTAGTACTGAAAGATGAAAGATATTTTTAATTTTAATCCATTATATATATATATATATATATTAGTACTGAAAGATGAAAGATATTTTTAATTTTAATCCATTATATATATATATATATATATATATATATTTAAATATATATATTTAAATTTCTAATATTTAAATTTCTAATATTTAAAAATTTACTACTTATTATTATCTATAGCTTATATTTAATGACTACGATTAATAATCGCCATGGATATATGACGTATGATGGCGATAATTTGATGCTAGTAATCATAATTGGTAATGATATCTATTTATTTTTAATTTAAAAATTACCTTTTCTTTGTTAATTTATATATATGTTTGTTTGCATATAAATATTTCAGTTATAATCCCATTTTTAAATTTATATATATATGTATATATTCATAAATATTTAAAATATATATAGATATATTGCTAATAAGGTTTTTTTTTTTTTTTTTTTTTTTTTTTTTTTTTTTTTTTTATGGTTCAACGATAGTTATGTTTTGATCTTGATAGAGTGTATTATTTAATAATTCAGGATAACTTCCTCTAAAGAATTGTCCTGCTTCTTCATCATTTTGTAAATAATACATAAGCCATGCCGTTACATAGCCATCAGCATTATATAGCATTTGACTATGTTTGATATTTATTTTTCTAGCGAAAACTTTTGTTACGGAAATATCATTATATATTTTCATTAATTCATCTAACGAATAATTTTCTTTCAGCGTTCCATAAAGCATCAAAATAGGTATTTTAATTTCTTTTGCACTTTTAAATAGAATTTCTTCATTTACATTGGATAATTTTTCTAAGGAAATAGAAACAACACATTTAAAATATGATTTATATGTCGTATTAGAATTAATTGCATTAAAAACCCCTAAAGCCCCATTAGAATGACCAGTAATACCTATATTATTGATATCCACTTTTTTATAAAATTCACTATTTTCATCCTCATTTAATTTCATGAGATGATTTATTCTTTTATCTACTGATAATCCTGAAGTACTATCTAACTCATTATATCCTAAAACAATAAATCCCCATGAAGCTAAATGTTTCAGTAAAGGTTTCAATTTATTTACAAAAACCCCACCCCCATTTAAATACACCACAACTGGATAAGTTTTTGTATTATTAGGTAATTTCATTTCATCAGGATAAAAAAATAAAAATTCACTATTTTTTCCAATTATTTTTAATGTATCATAGGAATCAGAGCTATAATTTCCATTTTTTAAATATTTTTCTTCAATATCACCTCCTGTTTCCACTTTACTAGTATAATCACTTGGTATTAATGGTGCATATCCAATTACATAAATTAATATAGCTATTGTTGCTACAACCATACCAAAGACAAAGCAACAAATTACTATAGAACATTTACTGACTTTATTCATTATTTTATTATATATATATATATATATATATTACATCAAAAAGGGGAAAAAAAAGGATATATATATAATGTTTTTTCCATATATTATATATACATATATGTATATATATTTTGTTTAGTAATTAATTTTAAAAAAAATATATATATAATATAAAAATTAGCTAATTAATCCTATAAAATTATTTTGATTCTTTAGAATTATAAAAAAAAAATAATAATAATAATTAAATAAAATTTTAAATTAATTTTTTATTTTATTCTAAAGAAATAAAAAGTTATTTTATTAATCTTTTTTTTTTTTTTTATAATGAAAATTTATATTAATATTAAATAAAGAAATGAGAAAAAAAAAAAAAAAAAAAAAAAAATTAAAATGAATGATATTAATTAATATTTAAAATTTTTGACTATTAATAGAATTTTAGATTATGAAAATTATGAAAAACTTTAAAAGTATTTATTTTTTATTATTATTATTATTATTATTATTATTATTATTATTATTATTATTATTATTATTATTATTATTATTATTATTATTATTATTATTATTATTATTATTATTATTATTATTATTATTATTATTATTATTATTAATTTTCATTATTATTAATTTTTATTATTATTATTATTATATTATTATTATATTATTTATATTATTATTATTATTATTATTATTATTATTATTATTATTATTATTACTATTATTATTATTATTATTATTATTATTATTATTATTATTATAATTAATAGTAATAATAATAATATCAGTTTAATTTTTAAATTTTTTTTATTATTATTAAATTATTATTACTAATTATTATTATTATTATTATAATTATTATTACTAATTATTATTATTATTATAATTTATTTAGTTTTATTATTATTTTTTTTTAATTTAATTTATTTTATTTTATTTTATATTTTATTTTATATTTTATTTTATATTTTATTTTATATTTTATTTTATATAATATAAAATTCAATCTTTTAAAAAAAAAAAAAAAAAAAAAAATTATTTTATATAATTAATTATTTTATTTTATATTTATTAATTATTTTATTTTATTTTTTATTTTTTTTTTTAAAATAAAAAAATATAAAATAAAATAAAATAAAATAAAAAATAAAAGAAAGAAAGAAAAAAGAAAACCCATTTATTATTTATTAAATTAAACTTTATTAAGTTTCTAAATAATAAAAATTTTTTATAAAGCATTAATAAAAAAAATTATTAATGAAAGTTTTAAATTTATATTAACATTTATTATCAAAAAGTTTTAATAAAAAATTTATTAACACTGATTTATTAATTTTTATGATATTATTTAATAAACTTTCATTTTTTAATTTAAAAAAAAAAAGTAGTTCTTCCAACCTTGATTAAGATATTTTAATTTTTCAAAATATTAATAGGACTATTATAGTTAAAATTTTTATCCATAAACTTTTTTTTTTTTTATCTCGTTTTAATTTAACAATTCTTGAACTAAAAAAAATTAATGAATATAAATTAGTAACTTTTAAAGAATATTATATATATATAGAAATTAAGATGAGAATAAAAATTCCTTTTCTATTCCTATAGTTTTATTAAAATATATATTTTAATTAATTATTTGTATTTTTATGCAGTACATTATAAATTTATATATATATAATGGAATGTTGGTTCTTTAAGTAAAGTTATTATCAATCTAGATCAATAATTATCCAATTAAGGATGTATTTGTTTTTATATTTTTGAAAATATATCTAAATGATATATTTAAATTTTTTAATTTGATATAACGGGAGAGAGATTTATTCTATTCATATTATGAGAGATAACTCCATTTTTCAAGCTCTGAAAAAATTCATAAAAACCAAGTGTCCATCATTTTTTTTTTATTTTTTTTTTTTTTTTTTTTTTTTTTTTTTTTTTTTTTTTTTGATAGATTAGAAGTGCTTGGTTAATAACATTTACTTTCTCTAAAAAAACAAAAAAAGAAAAAAAAACAAAAAAAGAATAGATATAAGATTAAAATAATAATAGTAGTATCCACTAAAATATATACTTCTCACATCAAGGTTTCCTTTTTTTTTATTATTATTATATTTTTATAAATTAAAATTGGAATATAGTTATATAATAAAGTAGAAAATAAGCTAAATACTTGTTTACAAAAAAATATTTATATCCAAAGTTTCTTGAAGACAAATATAAATAGGGGTTAAAAATTGAATTGAAATACATTTCACATTCTATTTTTTTTTTTTTTTCTGAATTTTTATTAGTATATAAACGAATTAAAAAAAAATAATAATAATAATAATAATAATAATAATAATTATAAATTTTGTAATGTTTTCAAACATTTTTTTTAATACTGCAGAGAATCCATCTATATTTTTTTTTTATTGAGAATAAAAAATATAAAAATTAATAAAAGGAAAATTGGTCAGAAAAGTTGACTATAATAGAGTAATAATGATATAGACTTTGAATACATTTTTTAAAACCAAATTTGAACTTCTTGTATTTAATTGATCCTAGTTTAAGGTACATTATGAAGAACTGAACTAAAGATAAATGAAACTAGGATAAGAATTTTCAAGTAGAAAGGTACATTCCTATTGGTCAAAAATCAAAAGAAAGAGTTAACCATCTATTTTATCTAAAATATTTTTTATAGAGAATTTTGAAGGGGCCAACAAAGCAATATCATCAGCAAATAGGTCACTACAAGACTTTTTTTCCTTCATTAATCCTAATTATATCTCGTTATACTTATCAAATATTTCATTGATAATTATATTAAATAAAATTGGTGATAAAGGACACTATTAGTGAACACTACGATGTATTGGAAATTCTTATGAAAGTTTATCATTAAAGTTTGACCCAGCTTTCGAAGTAAGGTATAGATTAGTAATGAACTGAAGGCATTTACCACGAATATCGATGTTGTTAAGTTTAATAAGTGTATTATAAATTGGAACTGAATCATAAATTTTTTTTTTATTTGAGGTTTAAAAAAAGCAAAAAAGGTAAACTGATTATTAAATTTCCTTCCTTAGCAAATTTTATAAAAGGAGACATACAAATAAATTGATTTTTTTTTTTTTTTTTTTTTTTTTTTATTTTTATTTTTTTTTTTTTTTATTTTTTTTTTTTTTTTTTAGACAGAGAAGAGAATACACTTCCAAAACTTTATTAATTTTATTATAAAAAAATACATGTAGGTGAAAAGTACATTTGAAATTAAAAATAAAAAAATTAAAAAATAAAAAAATAAAAAGCTCGAAATTACTATGTATTTCGGCAAGTTGTACTATGCGGGAATTTTTCCCTTCCTATCAAATAAAAAAGAAATAAAACCTAGAAGTAACATCTTTAAAATAGATAGTGTGGTGTCCACTAAACTCTCCCAGGATTCATCATTTATTGAACTACTAGGGAGAGATTCATCCTTCGTAGCAATAGATGACGATCCTGTATTATCATTATGCCTTATCAGTACGACGTCGACGCTCTTGGATAAGTTTGGTATTTTGCAATACCTATCAAATAATAGCTCAAACGAACTACCAATGATAGGTATTGCACTTGTTAAGAATTCCGCCAAGCCCACAATTTTTGGAACAGGTGACTCAGATGAACCTTTGAAAAGTAGTTCATTTAATTGTCTCTGTTCCCCACTATCGAAATGTAGCTCATTTAAAACTAAAGTCCCACCAAGAAGGAACAAGTATATATAATGATTGATATAATCTTCAAAATTAGAAATAGAGTCATAGGAAGAAAGAGGATTAAACGCTCTAATCTTCCTAAGGAATAAAACATAGAGATCATCGATGAAATTTAAAGAATTCCATCTAAAAGATGCAAGAGCATCGCATTTAAAAATCCAATGTTCAAAAGATTGTTTATCTTCGCCACAACAGGGGCAATACTTGGGACAATCTTCTGAAACTCTACCCATTCTAATAGCAATAGTAGTATTGTATTTATAACCACAGCGTAAACGTATAATCCACGAAAACCCTAAGTTGAATTGGGGATATTTTAAACTAAGCATAATTATAGCTTTATTGTTTGAGAACTTATTACGATCGTAATTTTGACCTTTAATACCTTGAAATTTGGCAACTGATTTCCAGTAACGTTCTAAAATATCGTCATATTTTTCACATTTATATTTTTTGATTTTTTTATACAGTGTTCTAGATTCTTTAGTCCAGGAATAATGATGCATTTTGGGAATAGATTTAATAAGATCCTTTATAATACAGTTTGATTTACTCCATTTTGCAAATGATTTAATCTGTAAGGCTGCGCAGACACCAGCAATAGGAGGAATGCTTAGATCTCGAGATAAAGCATAAGTACTCATAGTAGAATTATGTCTAATATAGTCATTGTCTTCTGAACTTGTTTTACCATTTTTAGAGAAGGAGCCGATACACCAAAATAGACCAGTATTAATTAATGTTTGAATTCTGGCCGTTCTGGATTTGTTTGAACCAAGTAAAGGAGAATAATAAATTACTTTACTAATAACAAAGGATTGAAGAACTTTTTTCTTGTATGCAATAGGGATAAGTTTAATTGAGAAGAAATGTGTAAATGAAAGAAGGGATTTTCTAACTTTAAAATGCATGTGAGATATAATGTGTTCTAGTAAGAGATCATCAGAAAAAGGAATACCAAGATAAATATAACTAGAAACTTTAGGAATAGCATTCATTCCTAAATAGAAGGTTGGTTCACTATAGTTTGGAGGAGATTGGAAGTTCATTGGTTTTATAACCATAGTTGCACATTTTTCAATACCAAAAGTCATTTCATTTAAATTAGCCCATCTATGTACCTTTTTTAGTAATTTTTCTAAATTTTTTGCACTTGAAGCAATGAGAACAACATCATCAGCAAAGAGTCCACCACAACACTTTTTTCTTCCAATATTAACACCATACTTTTCACAGTCATTTAATATATCATTGATGAATAAATTGAATAAAATTGGAGATAATGGACAACCTTGACGAACACCTCTTTTAATAGGAAATTCATTTGATAACATTGAAGCAAATCGAGCACGAGCTTTAGATGAAGTATATAAATTACAAAGAAAATCAAAACATTTACCACGTACTCCATAATGATATAATTTAGTAAGAATGTTAAAAATAGGAACTGAATCATAAGCTTTTTTAAGATCTAAAAAGGCTAAATATGTGAATTTTCCTTGAAATTTTCTTCTTTGGCATATTTCTCTAACGGAAATGAATAAACTAATGCATTCTTCACGGTTGCGAAAGCACAAATAAATTGATACATTCTTTTTTTTTTTTTTTTTTTTTTTTTTTTTTTTTTTTTTTTTTTAAAAAACTAAACTTTTCCGATCTAATAATTCTATGAGAAAAAGGATCGTTAGAAATTCTTATTTATTGATAATTTTTAATGGAATTTGTAAACCAACAATGATTGATTGAGTGAAATAAATAACATAGTAATTATTAACAATCTGAAAAAAATTCCCCATTCTTAGAAATAGTAACAACAGAAACAAAATTCCATTCATCAGAGAAGTCATCATCCCCAAATCTTACTAAATAATAAAAAAAAAAAAAAAAAAAAAAAAAAAAAAAAAAAAAAAAAAAAAAACATTTTTGCACAATCTTTCACTAAAAGAACAGTAGAGTGAATTTCTGACATTGAATTTTTTTTTTTTTTGGTTAATATCCTATGATTCCTGAGGAGAAGAAGAATTGTTAATAATTCCTTCTCAATAATTTTCATTAAGACTAGGTCCAGTTTTTATCAGAATCAAGTTCTTTATAGTGCTCTGTGAAAACGGTTGAATCGATCTTCTTGAAATACAAAAATATTACCTGATTTATCTTTTATGTACACAGGTGATTGGGAAGGAGAGAAAGAAGATTTAGATATTTTTTTTTTTTTTTTTTTTTTTTTAATTCGGATCAATAAAGTTGAACGTCATTTTTAAAAGATACATTTGCCAATAGAATGAATCAAATTTTTTAAATCTAATTATCCTAATATTCCTCCTAATACTAATGATATATTCAGAAAGAATCCTGTATTCTTTGGAGATCACAGAATGCATGAAGATTAGATAAATCACTTCCAAAATTTAAAATTTCTAATCTTTTTATAAAATAAATGTTTTTCATAAAAAAATTTCTTATAATGTAGGCAAGTCAATGGAATGCTAAACCCTGTAGATATTTAAGAGCTCTTACTTAAATTTCATCATTTACGTCATTGGCAGTAACAAGAAGTTTCTTTACCATTACGTAAGAGTCCAGACTATCATTGTATACAAATTCGTCCAGTAAGACGTATGAACTTATCATGAGGAATTGTGAATATCAATATAAAGGAAACATATACCAGGAATTTTCATGATTTTCATATCTGTACATCTCTGTACTGTTCTATAATGATTAAGAAATGGAAAGGAATTAGAAAGAATTCAGTAATGAAGTATTATCGACTTCTTGAAAACACACACAATATAAAATAGGATTAAAAATTGAATTAAAATGAGAAAGTCCGTCACTTTTTTTCAAAGTTCTGACCATCAATATTTTATCTATTACAGAGGTTAAAATATTGAGTATTGGAGAAGGGATTAGCATAAAAAAAGACTACTAGAGATAAGAATAATGGGTTTAGAATAATACCTGGTTCTAATTATAATTTATACTATTAAATATGCGAATCCTTGAAGTAATCTTCCAATTTATTTTTTTTTAGCAGTAAATTAATATCAGCATAATCATATATATTAATATATTATTATTATTATTAGCATATTAAATTAACTTATGCAATATACTATTACTTCAGCATACTTTTATATATAATCTGCATAGTTCTAATATTAATAATATTAGTTGCATAAATAGCTAATTAATTGCATAAAAGTATATTAAAAAATTAATTAAAAAAAAAAAAAAAAAAAAAAAAAAAAAACATGCTACATATAGCATTATGGTATTATACATGATTGATTCAAACATGAAGAACTTAGGGAATTCAGCCCCAGGCAGATGTGTAACGACATGGGGAGGAGCGATGCTGTACTAGTATGTCAGTATATCACACTTAACAATTATGGTCATAATGGGAGATGGGTACTCATTATGTGACATATAGAGATTAAAACATGAATGGAAAATCTTTTAATAAAGTATTTTTACAAAATAATAATAATTATAACTAAATATTAAATATTAAATTAAGGTTATTATATTTTATACATACACCTTTTAAATATGGTAATATAGTAATAATTTTTTTTTTTTTTTTTTTACATCCGCAATTATTGCGCCCTTTAATCTTTATTTATTCATTTATTAATTGCATAAATATGTTTTATTTTTCAAAAAAAAAAAAAAAAAAAAAAAAAAAAAAAAAAATCACAATTTATAAAAAAGACAAAAATATTATTTGACCTATTAGAACATAATAATATTAAAAATAGTATCGTGAAGTAAAAAGTAATATTCAAAAATAAAGGGCATAAATAAAAATCGGAAAAAAGTTTATATGCATCGAATCTCACCCTATATTACTTATTCCGGATTAAGGTTTGAATTGACTATCTAAAAGAAATTATGGTCATAGTAATATAAAGGAGGATTACATATATATATATAATTATATATTATTAAATATAGAATAAATAAAAAAATTGAATAAAAAAATATGTTAATACATCAATATATAGGTAGAAGGTTAAAAGTATGTAATATTTATTAAACTAATCACAATGTATATATATATATTCCGATTCTACTAATTCTAACACATATAAGTAAATTTCAAATATTAAAAAATAATAATTAGTAATCATTTAAATTGAATTAAAGCAAAATTATTAATATATGAATCATCGGAAGAAAAAAATAAAATATTGGTTATAAATATATATATATGTATATCATAATAGAATGAATCATTTATGTACTAATAAAAAATGATTAATTAAATCTAAGAAATGAACTTATCCATCGGAAGGAGTGTTCTAATTTTAATTCATAATATCCTTTAAAATAAAAACTAAAATATAAAAAAAATAATAAACAAAAGAAAAATATTAACAATAATATTACATATATTAAAGTGACAATTTATCGTATATATATCTTCTATAAAATGGTTATTATAAGAAGATTCATATAAATTTTACAGAAGATATCTCTATAATTGTCATACATAAATTATAATAATATCATTCAGATTTAAATATCGGATATAATATACAACAATAATTATTATTCTTCTTCAAAGATAATTTAATTTATTATTATTTCGATTAATTAATAAATCATAAATTATTTCAATATTTAAATATAAAAACAATTATAATTCAAATCAAACATAATAATTAATATTTCTTTATAGAATTATTTAACTATATACTATAAATTATTTCATTTATATATATATTATATATTTAATCTTTTCACATATTAAACTTAATTTTTGTCATAATGTTTATTACACTTTTATAATTAATAAAATAAAATATGAATTAAATATTTTATTAATATATTGATTTAATTAAATAATTTAAATTTTTACTTTTTCCATTATTATAGAAACTTTATTAAATTTCATTTATTAAAAAAAAAAAAAAAAAGGTTTAATAATTAAATCGATATATACACAATAAATTTATTTTATGGATAAAAAGACGACTTTCTTGGAGAGGAAAAAAAAAAAAAAAAAAAACTACACAATTTTCGGAGCTAATATTCACTTATTTTTATATATATATAATAGATTGGATGATATATATATAATAATTATTTTTATGATAATTAAATGCACTTATATCAATAAACACGAGATAAAATGTACCTCCAGATTTATTATTTTTTTTTAATAATTTCTATAATTTAAAAAAATTCAATTATATATTGAAAAAAAATAAATTCTATATTTCAAATATTGAATTGGTGTTTTTCCGGAAAAAAATTACTGTTTTTGATATCATTTATTTCCTTTTTTTTTTTTTTTTTTTTTTTAAGTTATTAATTTCACAAAATTTCATTACTAATTCAAAATTTCTAAATTTCATTTTACTTTATATATATTCAAATATTATATTTATAAATGTAGAACTTTCATTTTTAGATTTTCAATTATTCCCAAGTACACTTCCATTTATTATTTGTTATTTTTTTCTCTTTTTTTTTACTAAATTTATTGAAATTATTATTTATTTTTTAAATATTCCAATTATTATTTATTTTTTATATTATAATTTTCATTATTAATGATTTATTAGAGATAGAACTTTAAACTAAAAACTTTTATGAATTTTCATAGGGTAACTTACCACTATATATAGTATTAGAAATTATAACTTTTTTATTTTTATTTATTGGTTTCTTCCTTTTTTTCGGCTATTTTTTACGATATATTGATTTTTTCATAAATATATTTTTAACCCATAAAAACTTTATTATATAATATATATATAAATTTAAAGGTTAAATACACCTTTTTAATACAAAAATATTGATATATATATAATAAAATATATAAATAATAAATAATTATATATATAGGAAAAGAAAGGCGATACTAATAATAAATATTACAATTACTTTTTATTCTTTTACCTTTTTACTAAAAATGTTTTTTTATTTAAAATTTATTATTCTTAAAGTTTTTATCTATTAAATCTATTAATTATAATATTGAAAAAAAAAAAAAAAAAATATATATATATATATATAAATATATAATGTTTCTATTATGCACTTTATTATTTGTTCATAAATTCATCAATATTTTATTTTTTAATTTGTTATAAAAAAGGTTTTATTTCAATTGTATTATTTAAAAGTATTTTAGCTATAACTTTTAATATTATTATCATTATTACTATGAATAACATTTATCTAAATAAATGTAATGAAACATAATATTATTTATTATATAAAAATATTGATTTTTTACATATTTATTTAATTCTGTTTTTTAATTATTTACTTTTAATTAACCCTTTACCTTATTATTATTGTTATATTTAAGAATAATATTTAATTTAATATTTATTGATCCCTTGAAACTATTCGACCATGATTCCTATTCCCTTATAACTTATTATATTTTTTAATATTTATTTAATATTTTATTATCGGAAAGTTACTGTTTTCTGATAGGTAAATTTTTGCGAATTTTAAATAAATATTTCAAATTGAAAAAAAATTAAACAAAAAAAAAATAAAGAAAAATAAAAACTTTTTTATATTGATGAAATTTTAAAATGAAATATATATTTGATTAAGTATATTATAATATATTGTAATTATATTTTAATAAATTTTAACACATTAATTACACAATATTAATATAAATATATAATATATTATATTTAATTTATTATATATAATATCTACTAATGTACAATACATATATATTTAAATTAAATGTATAGAAAATAATTTACTATATAATAAATATATAAATAAAAGAAATAATGTTATATATAATAATATTATCTAATATATGTTAATAATATATTAATTATATAATAATAAATTAATAATTTCAATTTTTAATTTCTAATTTTTATTTTTTATTTTTTATTTTTTATTGTTTTTTATAAATATTTTTTAATACAGAAAATTGATCTAATTTTTTTTTTTTTTGGAAAAGTCAGAAAAAACATTTTAGCTGATATTTATGTTTAAACCTAACCTGTATATAAGATATTTAAGTAATATTATTGGTTTTACATTCCTAATTCATAATAATAATAAATATAAATATAAATATTAAATATTAAATATTAAATAATAATTAAATAATAGATAATAAATATAATACAAAAAGCAAACTAATAAGACATAATAAATATAAATAAATAAATATTAAATTTGAAATTTACTTTAATCGAAAACTTTTAATACTCTCACTAATAATAATATTATAGTAAGGACTTCACATTAAATTATATTTTAAAGTTAATATAAAAATAGGATATAAAATTCCTATTAATTTTAAAATAAAAAAAAAAATAAAATAAAGAAAACTTAAGCTCTACTGTAGTGTTGATTTTGTTTTGTTATTCATTAAAATATATACCGGAGTAAAAAAATTTTAAACTTTTAATAATAAATAAAATTTTGTCTTTCATTTACACTATTTCTGTTTTTTAAAATCAAGATTCATCTTCTTTTTTTTTTTTAAAAAAAAAAGAAAGTAAAAATATAAAATATAGTATTTAAGCTAAATTTAAGAGAAAAGTGGAAAATGAAGAATAATAATAGTAGCAAATAATAAAAAAATAATGTTTTATTATTATTATTATTATTAATATTATTTTAATTATAACATTATTATTATCACTGATATTATTATTATTAATTGAAAAATATGAAATTATTTCTATTCTTTATATATTAATAATACAAATATATTTGAGAACAAATGGAATGAAATTGTAATTAAATTTATTTATTTTTTTTTATTATTATTTAAAGTATAAATAGAAACTTTGTAATTTATTATTATGATATAAAGATTAAGAAACCTTTTACTTTTATCTTTTTTTTAAAAAAGTAAAATAAAAATTAAAGTATAAATATGAAGTTAAAAAGTACTTTTATATTACAAATAATTATTATCTTTTATCTATTATTTACTTATACACATGAAAAAAAAAAAAAAAAAAAAAAAAAAAAAAAAAAAAAAAGAAAAGGAACCTTTCAATATATATATATATTAATTTTATATCAATAAAAATATATGCTAAAGTTTTACGTTTTTAAAAAATTGCTTACCATTTATGAATAATGTTGGAATGATTTTTTAAAAATGTTTACTATATTTTATAATTATTTTTTAATATATATATTAAATAACAAATAATATTGTTAAATAATTGGTAATAAATAATAAATTATTGATATTTGTATAATAATAAATTTTATAATTTATATTATATATTATTTATATATTATATATTATTGTATTATATTATTATTGTATTATTATATTATTATATTATTATATACTATTATTTTTGATTTATAAGTAAAAAAAAATTTTTTTTTATAAATGTTATTATTTTTTATATAATTAATTATATAATTTAATTTAATTTAAATTTTAATAATTATAAAAATGAATTACACTTTATATATAATAATAATAATAATACAATAAGTTTTTTTTTTTTTATTTAAAATGGAAAAGTTTTTAATAATAATAATAATAATAATAATAATAGGAAACCTTCCCTTAATTACTTTATTAAAATTAAATTTTGGTTAAAAAAAATAAAAAATAATTATATTTTTATTTCATTATTTAAATAATGAGAGATAAATAATTGAATTTAATCTAATAATAATTATTTTATGTATTATTTAGCATGAATGTAGAAAGGAAAAAAAAAAAAAAAAAAAAAGAATACTCGAAATAAAACCATGAAATTTTATTGTAGTAATTATAAAAAATTTTTTTCTTTTAATTTTCATGTTTATTAATCATAAATGACAAATATATTGCATTATATTATATTAGGAAATTAATTATGAAATAGATAAAGAAAAAAAAATTAATATTATGATGAAAAATAGACTATGGAATAAAAAAATTATTGAAGATTAAATTATTCACTTGACACTAAAATAAATATTTATTATTCATTATTTAATTATTTATTATTTATTATTTATTATTCATTGTTCATTATTCATTTTTCATTTTTCATTATTTATTATTTATTATTTATTATTAATAATTATGATTATTTTACTTTTCTTTTCATTAACTTCAAAATTTGTCATTTTTCATCATTTCTTAATACATAATTAAATGTTAATTTTTGAAAGCATATATAAAAATTTTATTAATGGCACATTTCTAATAGTTTGATTGTATTATATCTAAAAACTAGACTACCTACATAATATATAAATTAATTGTTAAATTCATTTAAGAATAATACAGAATAATAATAATAATAATAAGGAATAATACAGAATAATAATAATAATAATAATAAGGAATAATACAGAATAATAATAATAATAATAAATAAGTGTATGAATAAATAGTATATAAATAAACTAATAAATAAAATTAAAATTAATTATAATATAAAAAATAGATTAAATTAATTATCAAAAAAAGTTATTTGACTTTATTTTACCTTATTTTTATTTTACCTTGTTTTTTTTTAATTTTGGAAAAAAAATATAATAAAATAAATTAATGTAGATAATAAATCTATTGAAGTAGATAAGAAATAATATATTTAAATTAATTAAATGGAATTGACTACATTAAAAAATATTCTATTTTTTCAATTAATTTATTTGTATTTTTTTTTTTTTTTTTTAATTTTTTTAATTTTCTTTTTTATTATTATCACATGCAGTAACTTGTATGTATTAAATATTATGATTAATTTTGCCAGATAGGTTGTTATCTTCTAATTATAATAGGATTTTAATCTAACTATAATATTTGTAATATTTGACTTATGAAGATGAGGATGTATTTCCGAGTCGCAACTAAGTGAATTTCAACTGGTCATAACTAGCAAATTCATACAGAGATAGGAAATTAATTCTAGAAGAAAGTACTAATCTCCGAATATAGATCTTTAATTATAAGCTGTTGATTGAAAATTGGGTATCAATCAAGAATATTTTATATATTTATTGATTTATTTATTCATATATTAATATTTATATATATTTACACAATATATATTTATTAATTAAATTAAAAGTTTATTTTATAATATATTTATTATTCAATTATTATTTATTATTTATTATTTATTATTTATTATTTATTATTTATTATTTATTATTTATTATTTATTATTTATTATTTATTATTTATTATTTATTATTTATTAGTTATTAGTTATTATTTATTATTTATTATTTATTATTTATTATTTATTATTTATTATTTATTATTTATTATTTATTATTTATTATTTATTATTTATTATTTATTATTTATTATTTATTATTTATTATTTATTAGTTATTATTTATTATTTATTATTTATTATTTATTATTTATTATTTATTAGTTATTATTTATTATTTATTATTTATTATTTATTATTATACATTTAAATTTTTAAATAATTCTATTATATATCATAAATATTGTATAAAAATAAGTAGAGTATTATTTAAAGAAAAAATAAAGAAAAAAAGCCCATCGAAATATTATTATAAATAAATTTAATATATATGTTTTAATTGAGATAATAGTAGAATAGTAATAAATATGAACATTAAAGAAGATATTATTAGGAAAAGGAAATGAAAAAAAAAAAAAAAAAAAAAAAAAAAAAATATATATATATATATATAAAATATAAAAAAAAAAAAAAAAAAAAAAAAAAAAAAAAAAAAAAAAAAAAAACTTTTTTTTGCTGAAATTGATAGTATTAACTTTATTTTTTATTAAATTTTAAATTGGTTAATTCTACATATATTTTATATATGCACTATTCGATTTTGTTATATTAATTTCTACCTCATCCTATTCAGAATATTTATTTGATATATTAATTTGATATATTTCTTTTGATTTTATTTATTAATAAATAGTATTATTAATATAAACATCAATATAACTATCAAATATATATTTAAATGTAGATTATGTATTAATTTTTTTTTTCTTAATAAATTATTATTATTATTTATAATTATTAATCTTTATATTTTTATATATATAATATATATATTTACTATAATTTATGCTTTTTTCTTATTTTTTTTTTATAAAATAATTATTTATTAAAATTTTTTTTATTTATTGTTTTTGTTATTTCTTGATTGTAATTTTAAAATCTAATTATAAAATTAAAAAAACAAAATTTGATAAATCTACTATAATTAATATAAAAATTTTATTTTTAATTATATTATCAATATAATTATTGAATATTAACTTTTTTATTATCATTAGAACTAAAAGTTATAATATAATTTTATCCCCTTTTTAATCAAGAAATAATAATAAAATCTAAAATATAATTAAAAATAGAAATTTTAATATAAATAATCTTTCATTATTTAATTACAATTTTTTTAATCAAGAAATAATAATATTATTAATAAGTATATCAATTAAAATAATTATTATTAACGAAATATTTATGAAATTCAATATTAGAAGTAGAATAAGAAAATTTAAATAAAATAGAAATAATATTTTTAATTAATAATAAAGTAATTCTTAAGACAATCTAAAAAAAAGATAAATATATTTTATCAAAATTAAATATTCTTAAAAAAAAAAAAAAAAAAAAGAAAGAAAGAAAGAAAGAAAAAGAAAAAAAAAAATTTCCATATATTTATTATCCTTTTATTATTATTATTATTATTATTATTATTTTCTACATGAAGCAATATAATTAAAAAAATTAAAATTATTTATAAAATCAGACATATTAAAATATTTGCTAGAAAAAGGAAAATTATTGAATTAATTTAAATAATTCATAAAAGGCTAAATACTATGAATAAAAAAGTAAATATTTTTAAATTTATAATTTTATTAAAAATTATGTATATATATTAATATTTTATTAAAAAAATAAAATAAAATGGAAAAAAAAAATAATCGTAAATAAAATGAAAATAAATTCAGATTTATAAAATAAATTTAATTGAAAATATTTATATTTAAAATATTATGAAAAAGAAAGCAAAGAAAAAAAAAATAACAAATTTTAAAGAACTAAATATTATTTACTATTTTAAAGAAATTAAAGATATATTTGAAATAAAATGAAATTTATTTAAAATAAATGTGTATAATAAATAAATTTGAAATGGATTAAAACAATAAAAATATTATAAAAGATATTGTTGTAAGCAAGTTTATTAAAAAAGCAGTAATTTAAATAAGTTAACATTTATTTTCACGTATTTTTTATCAACAGAAAAAAGTTTTTAGATCGATATTAATATAATAAAAACCTTTATATGTAACATTAAAAGAGAGATTATAATTTAAACAAAGTTATAGTTTAAATTAAAATATATATATATTAAATAATATTATATATTAAATAATATTATATATTCAGTAATAAAAATAAATAAATAAACAGTTTATTTTTGTATATAATAATATATAAATAATTTAAAAATCATTTTTATAAAAATAATATTTCAAATTAAAATAGTAAATTTCAAATTAAAAATAATTGAAAATTTAAATGAAATATAATCAAATAATCAAATACAAAGCTTATATAATTATAGTAGAAAAAAAATAGAAAATATAATTCATTATTTTAAACACCTTTTTTATAACTAATTATATTATATACTGTATATTAAATTTATTAAATTTATTTTATTATATATATAATTTAATTTAAAATTTGTATAATTTAATATAACAATAATAAAAGCTTGAACCACCGAAGAAATCTCTTGGAGAAGTAAGGATTAAAAAAGATACTGTTCCAGGAAATTTAATACCAATAGAAGATTTGGATTACTTAATAGATAATTTAATTCAAAATAAAAAAAAGAAATCAAACAATACAAATTCAATTTCTGTGGATAACAATACTGTAACGTCAACTCAGAATTCTACTTCTGTAAAAGCAAATAGTACTAATACTAAAAATAATTCATCTAATAAATCAGGAATGGATAGTAAAGTAACTTCTGTTCCAGAAACAAAAATAGATATAGAAAATAACAAAAAAACAAAAGATGATAAGAATACTACAAAAAAAGATGGAAAAGATAATTCTATTAAGAATAATCCATCAGACAATAATAATAATACCAATGATAAAAAACGTTCGAATGTAAAAGAGGATGCACCAGATAAAAATACTAAAAAGGTTAAAGTTGAAGAAAAGAAAACAGAAACTAAAAAACCTAAAAGAAAAAAGGTATTCCAAGCATGTGTAGTATGTAGAAAATCACATATTTCTTGTGATAATAAAAGGCCATGTACTAGATGTGTAAAAAAGGGTATTGCTCATTTATGTCATGATGCTCCTAAAAAGGGTTCAAATATGATGGATTGTAATTCATGTCCAATTTTCCCATTATTAAAAGGACCTCATCCTTTCCAAAATAATTTTTATAAACCTCCACCATATCCAACTTATTCTTCAAGTATTTTAAATTCACAATTGAATCCTTCACCATTAACTAATTTTCCAATACCTCTTTTGAATCATCAAAAATTAAACTATCCTCCTCCTCAATCTCCATACCCAGGAATAAATGCTAATAATGGTTTAATTCAACAACAGGCACAACTCCTTCAAAAATCTGGTCAACAATTAAATCCCTCTCCTCAAAATTTACAGTCTTCTCTTCAAACATTGAAACAAACTATTCAAAATCAACAACAAAACGTTCAATCCCCTCATACTGCAACCCCTTCTCCCTCTCTTAGTCAACAATTAACACCACCCTTAACAAACCCCCTAACCAATTTAAATACAATGACTTCAAATGCTGTAAATAACCCAACAATTACATCAACATTCCCATTAACAACTACTAATGTTAATAGTATCACAAATGCTAATGCCCTCACACTTCCATTATCAACAAATAGTATGACTAATGTTAATCTTGTACAACAACAACAGCCTACCTCTTCCCATTCTTCTACGCAAGGTTCAATTCATACTTCACCATTGGTAACACTTCCAGCGACAATGATGCCACCGAACGTAACAGTAAGTTCAACTCTTCAAAATACTATACAAGCGCTACAGTCCACTCAAGCTCTCACATCCCCAATTGTCAATAATTCTCAACCAATATCCTCACAAAATCTTCCATCGTCGGCGGCGGCTTTGAATACATCTGAAATGAATTCAATTTCTACACTTAATACGAATACTACGGAAGAAAACCTTGCTAATAACATTACTAGTTTATTATCTTCAGTGAATTCACCACATTATGCCTTACCTAATTTAGAATTTAATCCTTCAAAACCATGTGTGCCATTTTCATCGGTTACTCCTATTTTTTCTTCCGATTATATGAATAATGAATTCTCTGCCTTAGTTAATTTTTGTCAAAATGTATCCCATGAAAATGACATGCCTTCTCGATGTAAAAATTGTCCATTTAGTCGTACTGAACAATTTTTCCTTAAAGCGGCAGATAATTCTAATCCAAATGTATCTATTGAAGATCAATTAATTGATATTATTAAAGAAAAATATAAGGCAGGATTACTTAAGCCTTATAATTATTCCAAGGGTTATCTTCGTCTTCAAAAATTCTTAGATGAAAATATTTCTATTGTTAATAAACAAAAAATTTTAAATGCTTTCAATACATTCCAAAAAGGTTTCAAAAATGCAGCAACGGGGGTTACAGATTGGGATTTATTATCTTCTGAGGAATCGTTTGAACGTTTACTATTAGAATATGATCGTGTTTTTGCCAGTGTAGGTATACCTTCTTGTCTCTGGCGTCGTACTGGTGAGATTTTTAAAGCTAACAGACATTTTGCTTATTTGGTTGGTGTTCCAGTGGAAGAACTAAATGGAGGTAAAATGAGTATTTATGAATTCATGACGGAAGATTTTGTAGCTAATTACTGGGAAAAATATAGTTTAATTGCCTTTGATACTAAACAGAAAGCTGTAATTACTTCTTGCGTATTAGAAAATCCACAAAGCTTTAAGCGTTCTGTTAAATGTGCCTTTTCATTTACAGTTCGTCGTGATAAATTTGATATTCCTTCAGCTATTATAGGCAATTTTATGCCTTATAATCCGCAACTTATTTATAAGGATCCATTTTCTACGAGTGGATTGGGAATTTTAGGATTCCTTTCACCTTATTCTACTCCATCCTATAGTCCACTACCACGAGGTGAAACAGGTTATAAAGGTTGTGGTTGTACCAATACTCAATGCTGTAGTGATTTAAAGAAGGAAATTAAACCAAAGGCAACCACTACTACTAGTGGTGGTTATTATGGACATGATCATGATTATGATTATGATCATGATCACGATCATAGTCATGACCATTATCATCATGATTATGATCACGACCATGACCACAATCATAATCATGACCATTTCCATGATTATAATAATTCTAATTCTTCAAATTCTAATAATAATAGTAATAATTATAGTAATAATAATAACATTAATAATAATAGTAATAATAATAATAATAGTTCTAATAGTAATTATAATAATTATAATAATTCTTATACCCGTAAAGGCGCTTCAGCTACAAAATCCAATTCATATTCAAAAATAAAATCTTATTCCATCAATAATGATACTAATACCTGTCCCAGAGATACACAAGGAAATCTTTTATGTAGTCAATGTAATATAAATACTAAATGTTCAAGAAAGTTAACAACAATTTCATGTGATGATCATTCATGTTCTTGCAATAATAATTGTGAATGTAATTGTGAAATGAAAAATATTGGAAATTTATCCTATAATAATAATAATTTAATAAATAAATCGGTCACTACGAAAGTCGAAACCGTCGTAACGAAAGCAGAAACAGAAACTGTAAGAACAGCAGCAACAAACGTTCAAAATAGTATGAATATATCTAGCAATGCTTCTTCTACAATGCAAGATTCACAATCAATCATTAATGATCCTGTTATGAATGAATTTATGAATATTGATATGGGTTCAATTTATTCTACTCATTCTAATCATACCACCCCAGTCACTACTACTGCAACTACTACAATTAATATAGCCATGAATAATACAAGTACCAATAATAATAGTAATAGCAATAGCAATAATAATAAGGTAAATAATACTAATTTAAATACTAATTCAACTAAATCCACATCAACAATGACTAATTCTAGAAAGAATAGTATAAATAGTAGTAGTAGTAGTAGTAGTGATAAGAATACAATGAATAAAAATTTACAACATTTATCAACAGAAAATACTCTAAATTCTTTTTTGAATTTTAGCTCTTCATCCTTAAATAAACTTCATAATGGAAATATTATTAATAATTTAAAAAATTCAGTACCTCTCATGAATACAAATGTTGCTTCTTCAACAAATTTAAATTCTTCATTTACAAAGGAACAACTACATAGACTTCAACAAATCTTAAAACAAAAAATTATGAATCAAAATAAAGTTAATAATTTACCTCATTTACCCGTTAATGATATTAGAAATGAATTATCCGAAGATTTATTATTATCAATTTTAAATGCAGAATAAATTTTTAATATATAATATATAAATAAATAAATAAATAAATAAAAAAAAAGGAAGAGAGAAAGAGAGAAAATCAATACCAATACCAATACCAATACCAAAACAAAAAAAAAAAAAAAATTAAATATATCAGTAATCTTAATAAATATATAATTCATATATATATATAAATTGGATAGAATTTTTCTCCTTTTATATAAAAAAAAAAGTTATTTACACTTAATGTTAATTATTAAAATATTTTTATTTTATTTTATTTTTTTTAAAAAAAAAAATAAAAATAAAATGAGAAAATTATTTAAAAAGTGGTATTCATTTTTATATATTAAAATATGAAATACAATATTTAATGTTGTAGGAATTTTTTAAGTATTTTTAATATAATTTATATATATATTTTTTTACTATTTGGTTTTATTTTATTTTTATTTATATTTTATTATATAATCTTATATTCTAATCTTTAATATAATATAATATTACATATGCATTATGCATAAAAAAAAATTAATTATAATCAATGATAATATATAATTTTATTTAAAAAAAAAAAAAAAAAAAAAAAAAGGTATATATATACCAATATTATAAATTGTTTAACATCAGTTTATTGTGTAAACCATGTGTTTTTGTTTTTTATTATAATTATTATCAAAAAAAAAAAAATATGTTTAATAATTAATATTATTTTAAATTAAATTTTAATTTATTTATTTATCTATTTATTTATTTTTATTTATTTATATTTATTTATTTATATCTTTTTTTAGGTAAAAATGAATTAAATATGTTAAATATTTTAATTTTTAATTTAAAAAAAAAAAAAAAAAAAAAAAAAATTATTTAAAAATGGAAAATTTGAAAAGTTTGAAAAAAGTGTTACAATATTATTGAATTTTAATCTTTTGAAACCAATGCCTCTGAGGGAGAAGAGCATAATTTCTTTCAGATAGTCAATTCAAACTCTAATCCTTAAGGAAGTGAGGTCCGTTGCATAAGGACTTTTTTTTCTAAATTTATTTATACACTTTATATATTTTTTTTGAATATTACTTTTTTTAATTTAACATTACTATTTTAAATATTTTTATGTTCTTAATTGGATAAATAATATTTATTTATTTTTTTTTTTTTTTTTTTTTTTTTTTTAATAATATAAAAAGTATTCATATAATTAATAAATGAATAAATAAATAAGAATTAAAGTTCTAAGTAATTGCGGCTACAAAAGAAAAAAAATTAAAAAAAATAAATAATAATAATTAATAATAATAATAATTAATAATAATAATAATAATAATAATAATAATAATAATAATAAAATTTTATAAGATATTATAAAAAATAAAATTTGTAAAAAGAATTTTAGCCAAATCCAAATAAGAATAAAATAGGTTTTATAATATTGAAAACTTTATTTGATATATATATTATCATAAATGGTTAATTTTTTTTTTTTTTTTTTTTTTTTTAATGAATTAATTAAAAATTTAAGGAGAAGAAAAGATAAATAAAATAAAAAAAAAAAAAAAAAAAAAAAAAAAAAAAAATTAAATTTAAATATTTTTTCTTTTTTGTTTTATTTGTATTTATAATTTCATATTTAAAGAAAAAAAAAATATATATTTCTTAATATAAATATATATATGATTTTTATTATATATATATATAAAATTAAAATAAAATAAAATAAATATTATTGAATAATATTATTTTTATTTTAAGATATTCTTAAATCAGTTTTAATGAAAATGGTTAAATTTTAATAAAAAAAAAAAAAAAAATATTCAACTACAACATTAAATTTATAATCAGGAATTATAAAATATTAAATATCGAAATTAAAATTTATTTTATTTTTTTTTTTTTATTAGAATTGAATTAATTTAATATTAGAAGAAAAAAAAAAAAAAAAAAAAAAAAAAAAAAAAAAAAAAAAGAGCAGGATTTCTTTTTAATAATAATAATAATAATATACTAATTAATGAAATAATAATAATAATACTATTATATTCATTTTATTTTATAAATTTTAAATAAATAATTATCCAATTAATTAAAAAAAAAAAAAAAAAAAAAAAAAGATTACAAAATAATTAAAATGAAACTAAGCATTTTATTTTCTATCATAGGATGGGCAAGTACCACATTAGCAGCCCTAACTACTGAAGATATTATTAAAGGTTTAACTGTTGGTGTTAATTTAGGTAAAACATTTGAAATTAATAGAGATTGGAAATCGGTTGAAAATATTAATCAACCATGGGCTGAAAAAAATTTTACAGCAAAAGAAATTGTTGAGAGTTATAAACAATTAGGTTTCAATGCCATTCGTATTCCGGTAAAATGGGCAAAAACTATCAATTCTAAAACAGTTATCGAACCTAATTTATTAAAAAGTGTAGAAGAAGTGGTTCGTCAAACCCTAAATAATAATATGTTTGCTATTATTAATTTAGAAACTTCAAATACTTTCATGACAGGTTTTATTTCTGAAGATGATAATATACGTTCCGAAACCTATGATGGTTATAAAGGAATATGGAAACAAATTTCAAATTATTTTAAGGATTATGATGAACATTTATTATTTGAATCTATGAATGATTCTGGTTATTGGGAAGATATATGGAATACTAGAACTTCTGATGGGGATAGACAATATGCTCTTGATATATTACGTCAAGTCAATCAAGAATTCATTAATATGGTTCGTTCATCAGGTGGTTCAAATGAAGAAAGATATTTATTAGTCAGTGGTTATGCTAATGATCCTATCCTAACTCAAGATAACTTCTATAAAATTCCAAGTGATCCTTCCCATAAACTTATGGTTTCTCTTTATTATTATGTTCCAAATCATTTTACTATCATCGATAATGTATGTTTTTTTTTTTTTTTTTTTTTTTACTATTAATATTTTATTATTATTATTATTATTAGTAGTAGTAGTAGTAGTAGTAGTATAATTTTTTTATAATTTTTTTCTTTAATATATAAAATATTATTTAAAAATTATATTTTTTATAAAAAAAAATTAATAACTAACTTTAATATATATATATTATTTTTATTTATATATTTATTTATTTATTTATTTATAAATTTATTTATTTATTTATTAAAGTATTATACTTGGGGTTCACAAGATGACATTAAACAGCTTCAAACTATTATGAAAAATCTTAGTGTTCGCTTTGTTATTCAAGGTGTTCCTGTAGTTATCACTAGATACGGTACTATTGTAAAAAATAGAAGTTCAGCTAATATTCATAGTTATTTAACTTCCATTTCTAATAATGCATCTTCTAAAAATATACCATCCTTTTTAAGTGATTCTGGTGAATTTATTAGTCGTGATCATCTTCCACTTTCTTTCATAGAAGAAGAATTAGGTAAATTTTATAAAGAAATGGGTGAACGTTATACACCATCAGAACCTACAAAACCTGATGAAAAGAATGAAGAAAAGGATAATGATACTGATACTAATACTAATAATAATAATGATAATAAAAAAGAAGAAAAAGAAAAAGAAAAAGAAAAAACTTGTTTTTCAAAACCAGATTATCCATGTTGTTCAAGGTGTGATATAAAAGTAATTCTTGATGATGGTGATAATAAACAATGGGGTATTGAAAATTCAAATTGGTGTGGTCTCCCAGACAATTGTTTCCAAAATACTACTACGACTACTACTGCTACTACTACACCTCCTGATGAAGAATGTTGGTCATTAAAATTAGGATATCCCTGTTGTAAAGAATCCATTGAAGTTTATACTACCGACGAAAATGGTTCATGGGGTGTTGAAAATGAACAATGGTGTGGAATATCTAAATAAATGAAACCAAGTATAAATGAAATATAAAAACTTAAAAAAAAAAAAAAAAAAAAAAAAAAAAAAAAAAAAAAAAAAAAACTATTAATTTCAATATAATTTAATACACTACAGTATATATAATAAATAAAGAAATATATGTAAACAAGATATTTAAAAGAATGAAGTAAAATATATATAAAAATATATATACTTTATTTTATATATATATTTAAGATTTTTGAATATTTAAATAAAAATGTATAATCTACTTATCTTTATAATAGAATAGAATAGAATAGAAAAAAAAATTTCAGGCCTATTATTCATATCTATTATAAATTTTTTTTTTTTTTTTTTTTTTTTTTTTTTTTTTTTTGTGTGTGTGTGTGTGTATTGTATGTGATGATGATGATAGAATAATCCTATTAAAATAGAATAGGATAGATTATCCCTTAACTTATAATTTTTTACCTTTTTCCTTTAATATAACTTTATATATATATAGTTGATAATTAAGAAAAAATTATAAATAAAAAAAAAAAAAAAAAAAAAAAAAAAAAAAAAAGTAAAGATATATTTTATGCATTCCTAAATTACAGGACCTTCAAGATAACAACGTGAAACATGACATGACATGACCTCCTCCCCTTGTCATGAGAATTTATATTTTTTTTTTTTTGGTTTCTCGTTATTTTGAATATGTATCAACTGATATTTTAGATTCCAATAAAAAATAAAAAAATATTAAAAAAAAAAAAAAAAAAAAAAAAAAAAAAAAATTTATATATATATATATTAGCGAGCACAGTAATGTCAAAGATTCATATTATAATATGTATGTGACAATTTGAAAATTTACTATTATATGTCATATGTAGGTATATAATATATATCTACAAGATGAATTTTAATTTATTAAAATTTAATTTGATATCGATACAAATCCCTGATACACAATACCTATGGAAGTCATTTTTAAAAAAATACAAATAAAAATAAAAATAAAAAAAATAAAAAAAAAATATATATATATATATATATATATTAGGCGAAAATTAACAATTAACCCTTCATAATTAACAAATGAATACCTTGATTCAAAATACTTAAAAAAAAAAAAAGAATTTGTTTATCATGATAAACCAAATAATATAAATTTTTTTTTTTTTTTTTTTTTTACATAAAAAAGGAGCTTAAGTAATAGGGGGGGAATCGTTTATTGATACCTAAATAATACAATTTTTTTTTTTTTTTTTTTTAGATATTTATTTTTAGAATAGAAAATATTTCAAAAAAAAAAATAAAATAAAATAAAAAAAAAATATATATATATATATATCATTGGTATAGATCAACAGGAAACCATTGTGGAAATCAATCAATCAATAAAATAAAATAAAAAAAATAAATAAATAAATAAAATAAAATAAAATATATAAACGGTTATGGCTATTGTCTAAGTACTGTCTTGTTTCAAATACCTTTTTTTTTTTTTTTTTTTTTTTTTTTGAAATTCTATCAATTAATAATAAAATAAAAAAAAAAATAAATAAATTAAATGAATTTTTTTTTCCTTCAAAAAAAAAACCAACTTTTCTATATCAAATATCAAAAATCAAAAATCAAATTATCCTGCTCTGTCATCCACTTTTTTTTTTTCCCTATGAATGAAGACCTTTCATAATCTATATTAATATTAAGAGCTATAAAAAAAAAAAAAAAAAAAAAAAAAAAAAAAAAAAAAAAAAAAAAAAAAAAAAAGTTTTTAAAAATAATCAAATGAAAAATAAATAAATAAATAAATATAGGTTTGAGGATTTAATTTTACTTTTGCTTAAAAAAAAATAGAAAATTAATACCCTAAATAAATAAATAAATAAATAAATAAATATAGGTAAGAATTTAATTTTTACTTTTGTTTAAAAAATAGAAAATTAATACCCTAAATAAATAAAATAATAGAAAGCATTTTATTTAAGAAATTTTTTTTTTTTTTTTTTTTTTTTTTTTTTTATTTTATTTTTATTAAATAAATTAAAATGAATTAAACTATAATAATCTATTAAAATAATCTATTAAATATTTAAACTTTTTTTTCTTTTTATCAAAGTTTTTAAGTTTTAAGTTCTATGTTTTAAAAGTTTTAAATTATAATTATTATTATTATTATTATTGATTTAGACAATACTTTTTGACTTATTTTTCTTTTTAGGCTTTTTACTTTTTGATAAATACATTGATAATATATCATTCTGATTTTTAATTTTGCTTTTATTATTATTATTGCTATTATTATTTTTATTACTACCGTTATTTGATTTTACTGAATTGTTTAATTTTGATGAATTATCCAAACTGGCAAACTTACTATCTTCTTGATATATACCTAAAATGAAGAAATTATAAATAATGAAATTTTAATTTTTTTTTTTTTTTTTTTTTTTTTTTTTTTAATTTATTTTATTTTAATAAAATTGAAATTATATTTCAAAATTCAAAAAAATAAAAAATAAAAATAAAATATGATTTTTATATTATTCAATAACAAAAAAAAAAAAAAAAAAAAAAAAAAAAAAAAAAAAAAAAAAAAACATACTTTCCATCTCCTTCTTTCTTTTCTTTGCACGTTCTTCATTATCTTTTTTTAATTGTTCTTCTTGTGATAAATGTCTTTTATTTCCTTTCATTAATTTTTCTTTATATTTTTTTTCAAATATACCTTGATTAATTTTTTCAGCTTGATTTTGACTTAAAAATTTTGCTCCTAGACCCAATCTAATAATATATATATATATATATATATATATATATTTTTTTTTTTTTTTGGAATTAAATTGAATCGAATTGAATCGAATTGAATCAAATTGAATTGAATTAAATTGAATTGAATTGAATTGAATTTCATTAATTTTATATAATATGTTATTATTATGTTATTAATATGTTATTAACATGTAGTAATATATATATATTATATATATATTATGAATATAATGTGTGTGTAATTCAATAGAATTATAAAAATAATTTATATAATTAAATAATATAAGTATATATTACATTATTTTTTTTAAAAAAAAATTATTTAATTATTTGCACAAAAAACAAAAAAACAAAAAAAAAAAAAAAAATATATATATATATATATATATTTATATAGTTATTAACCTTGGTGGTCTACCAACTATATTTGTATTATTATCTTCTTCTTCATCTTCAATGCCTGGTAACCAACTATCAATTAAACTTCTTGCTATACCAACAGAAGTATCAAATTGAGTTTTTAAAACTTCTAAATCATGAACTTCTTCTTCTTCTCCTTTTTTCTCACTTTCTTTGTTATTTTCTTTTTCTTTTTCTATTTTATCTACCTTAATTTCTTCCTTATTATCCTTCTTTATATTATTCGTCATATTTACAATAATTACATTAAAAAAAATTTTTCTAAAAATTTTATTAAAATAAAAAAAAAAAAAAAAAAAAAAAAAAATTAAAAATTAAAATTATTTTTTTTATTTTTTTTATCCAATAAGATTAACTAAAAAAAATAATAATAATATAAATATAAATATAAATAATAAGTATTAAATAATATTAAGGATTAAGGAATACAAAAAGTAAAATTTCAATATAAATAAAAATTTATTTGCTATAATTTAAAATTTATTACTACTGTATTAGTATAATTAATATATTATATTTTTTCTTTTATCTTAGATATATATTTTTATAAACTTCACTTAATCGAAATTTTTTAAATTGTAAAAAGTATTTATTGAGTTTTTATTATTATTTAATGATTGAATTTCTTGTTTCAAGTTATTTTTCATTAATATTTATAAAAAAAAAATATATATATATATATATATTAATATATTAATAATAAATGATTATAATAAAATATAATAATAGACAATATATTAAATGAAAGGTGCTTTATATATTAGTTTTCAGTTAATTAATTATCTATTTTGTAATAAAATCGTAAAAGAGGAAAATAATTAGTATTAAAAAAAAATTTTTTTGTATATATTATATTTTAATATTAATTTTTATTTAATATTATTTTTATTTTTATTTAAATATTATATTTAATATAGTAGTTGATTATACAATTTTTTTAAAATAATATTTAAAAATTTATCAAAAATTCATTATAATATATTCTATGTTACCATGACTACCTCATTAAAATGTCAATTAATAATTGTTTTTTTATTTTTTTTTTTTTTTTTTATTATTATTACTAATATTAAAAATTATTATATTTAATATGATAATCAAGACTTTTTGCAATATTCAAAAATTTTTATTATTAAATTTAATATAGTTATATATTTTTATAGTATATAATAAAATGATTAATAAACTAATTTATTAAAGTGATAACTATTGCAATTATAATTAATAATAATAATAGAAAGAGTAAGAATAATAGTAAGTGAAAAAATAATGGTATTAATAATAGTAATAACAATAGTAATACCAATGGTAATTGCAAAAATAATAGTAAAAGTAATTAAGGTACAAAATATTTATGACATTGTCATTTTTTATCAAAATTTAACTCTTTTATCAAAACAATAGATAACGATCTATTCTTTTTACCTTCCAAAAATATTAAACAAATCAATCATTGATATGAAAGTATAGTTAAGATAATTTTGTAAATTAATATTAGATTTATGCGTAATGAATAACTTTTTGAAATTTTTTTTTTTGTTGTTATTATTACTATTATTATTATTATATATTATTATTATTACTATTTTATTATTATATATTATTATTATTACTATTTTATTATTATATATTATTATTATTACTATTTTATTATTACTTTATTATTATTGTTATTATTATAAATACTCTTAATATTTCATTTAATATATAATTGTATGTATATATATATATTTTTTACAAACATAATAATAAATTGTAATATAAATATTATATTATTTATTATTTATTATTTTTATTAATTAGTATTATCATTTATTATTTAATATTATTATTAATTATTAATAATTATAATTATTATTTATTATTTATTAATTATTATTATTATTATTAATATTTTAAATTCTCTTAATATTTCATTTAATATATAATTATCTTTTTTATATATATATATATATATATATATATATATATATATATATATATATATACTATATTTACATAATAAACAAAATAATTATAAAGTGTAATATAAATATTATATACATTATTTATTGGTCATTAACAAGTTTCAATTTTAAATATTATATTACTTAATTATTTATTTATTTTTTTTTTTTTTTTTTTTTTTTTTTTTTATTTTTTATTTTTTTTTTTTTTTATTTTTATTTTCGGTGTATACCGCCCTTAGTTTCAGCACAGTCCCTCAGGAACAGTGGGAATATTGAGGTAGTCATACCCTCTCATAAAGGCAGAATTGTCCCTACTAGACGACCTTACCGAGTGTTTTAGCATTGGTACTCTGACATGCATATTAATGCATATTGCTGCTGAGAATTTCTGTAGTACTTGTAGTACAATTTCTCCGAGTGCTTCTCCAGTTCGTAACTTCTCTTTGAAGTGAGACCAATATAACCTAACCCATAAAATTATAGTTTCCATGGTAAATGCAGAAAGATTGTAATTTAGTAGAATATATCTATGTGGACACATGAAATCATGTACCCAAATGCTAATAATTTCCTCTTAAATATACAGTACCAGCGCAACCCTCTCAATTAGTTCAGTCTTCTATTCTAATAATGATATAAATAAGGGGGACATATTTATCTATAAATCTAATTACTATATTCCGTAAAAACCTTTCATGCGACAAACTGGAAAATGGTTATAGTGCAGGTATTTATTTATTATTAATATAAATATTCATTTATTTTATTGAAATTATTTTTATTACTATTATAATTATTTATTATTTATTATTTAGTAATCAGTTTGTTAATATTTAATATTATTGAAATAATAACCTAACCCGTATAAAAATGTAAATTCCAATTATAATATACATAGTTATTTGCATATTTATATAACGATATACAACACCATTGTTTATATAGCATATTATAACTAATACAACATTAAATATCAATATTCAACTATGTTACAAAGATAATATGTTAACAATATATATAGTAAAAATAAGATGATAATAATTATAATTAATATTAATGAATTTTTTTTATCTTTTTATTTTTTTTTTCTTTATTAACTGTTGATACTATTAGATTATTAGGTACCACAAAATTTTTGACAAATAATTATTAATTCCGTATGTTACCAAAATCTATTAAAAACATGTCTAATATATTAAAAATTTTCATTGATCTAAAAAGTTTAATTTTAATTAATCATAAATAAAATTTATCTTTGTAATGATATATATATATTTTTTAATAAAAGAAAAAAAAAATTTTTTTTTATATACTTTAAATAAAAAAAAAAAAAATTACTTTATAATTAAACAAATAAAACTATCGAATATAAAAAAAAAATTACTTTTTAATAACAAATATAATCTATTTAAAAAAAAAAAAAAATTAATTTAAATGAAAAATACATCTATTTAAAAAAAAAAAAATTAATTTAAATGAAAAATACATCTATTTAAAAAAAAAAATTAATATGATGACACAAAATTTCTCTTTTACATAACACAATATATATAAAGAATAAATATATTAAATAGAAAATTGAATATAACCTATAAAATATAAATTCTTAAAATCTTAATTTAATATATTTATTATTATTATTATTTTATTATTATTTAAATAATTAAATATTTTTATTATGTAAAAATTATTAGTACTATTTTGTTATTGTTATTGATACTTTGAACTTAAAAATAAATAAGCAATTATAATAAATAAATTTAATAAAGCAAATAGGAAAAATAAATATAAGATAAAAGTATATAGTTATCAGAGTATATAATTAAATGATTATGTAGAAGATAACATCATAAATATTTTTTTTTAAAAAAAAAAAAAAAATAAAAATGATATTAATAAGCTTTATAAGAATACTATAATATATATTATTTATAATAAAAATAATTATAATAATAACTACCTTTTTTTTTTTTTTTTTCCTTTAAATTTATATATATATTATGTTTATATTTATTTTTTTAATAATAATTAATAGATCCTTTTTTTTTTTTTTTTTTTTTTAAAATGTTTTATTTTAATTATTATATTTTTTAAATTATTTTAAATATTTTAAAATATATATAAATATTCATTTTATAAAAATATAAAAAAAAGAAAAAAATTAAAAATTATAAAAAACAACAATTTTTGAACGATTTAAAAAACAAAACAATCCTTCAGTAACTATAATGTTTTTTTTTTTTTTTTTTTTTATATGCATTACTTATTCACATGATTTACTAAGCCAAAAAATTTTCATTTATTAATATAATTGGACATAATATAAAAATCTCTTTTATAATAATAATCATAATAATTAAAAATAATAATTATATCAAATAAAAATTAAAACTTTTTTTAAATTAATTATAATAATAATAATAATAAAATAATAATAATAATAATTTATAAAAATGATAGATAATAATAATAATAATAATAATAATAAATAATAATAAATAATAATAAATAATAATAATAAATGATAATAAATAATAATAATAATAATAATAATAAATAATAATAATAAAATAATAATAATAATAGTAATATTATTATTATATAAATTATTAAAATAGTTATTAATAATTGGATTATTATTATTATTATCATCATTATAATTATTATTATTAAAATTGTTATTATTGTTGTAATTTTTATTTCTTATTTATTGAATTATTTATAAATATTAAACTCCTTTTTTTTTTTTATATTAATTGCTATTTTATAAAATTTATACCTAAGCCAAAAAAAAAAAAAAATTTTTTTTAAAGAATATAAAATAAATATTTTAAATATTTTGATAATTTTAGTCAGTCATTATAACAAGAAAAAAAAATTATTAAATAAATGTTTTTATTCCTTTCAATTAATGATACCACAATATGAAAATAAATGGTATGGGAAAATTTAAGATTTTTGTTTTTATTTTTTTCTTTAAAAATAAATAAAAAAAAGCCCTTTTATTATAAAAAAAAAAAAAAAACAATATGATTTTATTATATATTAGATATATTAATAATATATAAAATTATTTCTATATCTTTAAAATATATTTTTATATGGAAATAAAAAAAATATCTCAGAAATAAAGAAAAAAAATTTTTTTATTTTTATCAATTCGATTCTATATATTAAACTGTACATTTGATTGGTTGAAATAACATTATAATATATGTTTAATAGTATTTATAAATATATTAATTTAAATTGTCAGACAAACATTGAATTAAAAAAAAAATAAAATAAAAAAATAAAAATAAGAATAAAATAAAATAAAATAAAATAAAATAAAATAAAATAAAATAAAATAAAATAAAATAAAATAAAATAAAAAATAAAATAAAATAAAAATAAAATAAAATAAAAATAAAATAAAAATAAAATAAAATAAAATAAAAATAAAATAAAATAAAATAAAAATAAAATATAATAAAATAGTAGAATATTAAATAAGAAAGAATAGATTGTATAAAATAAAATAAAATAAAATAAATAGTTGAAATATTAAATAAGAAAAGACAGATTGTGTAAAATAAAATAAAGTAAAATTATATAAAATAAAATTAGAATATCCACCTTAAGATGTAGTTTTGTCCAATTTTATTTCCTAAAAATCATTTCTTATAATATTATAATATAATTTTTTTTGTTTTTTTTAGTTAAAATATTTTCGATATTTATCATTATTTTTATATTTAAATTTTCTTGAAATATTATTATAATTAAAAATATTAATAATTTTTTTTTTTTACTTTACTTTCATTTATTCATTTATTTATTATTTTCTTTCTTTTACTTTACTTAAACTTGTTTGTGCTTAAAAAGTATTTCTTTTTTTTTTTTTAAAAACAAAACAAATTTTATATTTATATTTATATTTATATTTATATAAAAAAATAAATAATAAAAAAAAAAAATAAAAAAAAATAAAATATTCCATTTATAGTAATAATGATATTAAATTTTTAAAAGAAAATTAAATACTATATATTGCAATATACTTTATAACATATATTAATTAATTATTTCCAATTAAGTTTAAATTTTAATATAATAATATATTAGAATTTATACAAATATAGAAATTAGTTTTATTAAATTTTCATAGTTTATTTAATTAAAATTATTTATTATTTAATGTATATATTATAATTATATTGTAATATGCACTTAATCAAGAAAAAGGTATATACCATTAAAAAGGAAATGAAGAAAAAAAATTTTTTTTTTTTATAAAAATTATTATAAACTATTAAATAATAGTATTAAATAATATATATTTAATAATTAAAATATAATATATATTTCTACATAATTTATTCTTTTAATATTTATTATAATAAAGTATTTAATATTATTTAATACATTTCAATTCCATTTACATTACATTATTAAAAAAAAAACCTAATTTTTTTTTTTTTTTTTTTTCTTTTATATTTTTTTTTTATAAAAAAAGTAAAAAATAATAGTCCTTATAAGAAAGAATTGATTTAAATACTTTGTATTTAAAATTAAAGAAATTAATTGAGGTATAATTTGAATTAATTTGTAATTCAAATTAGATATAAAGAAGAATAAAGAATTTGAAGAAAAATATATATATATATATTAAAAATTAATCATAGTAAGTATAATATATATATAAATATATAAATATAAATATACATATATAAAGAAAAAGAACAAGAAAAAAAAAATAAGCAACATCATACCTTTGTAATATATAATAGAAATAAATTGAAAAAATATAGTAAACTAATTAATTGATCTGGATTTTTGAATACTTATAATTTTTATAAGTAAAATTTGTTTTATTAAAATAAAAAAAAAAAAAAAAAAAAATTTATATTTAATGTTTTAATATATGCACCATAAAGATCAAGAAAATGTTTAAAATAAAGATTTAATTTATTTATAATATATAATAATCGATTGTTGTGTATAATTCAAATTTTATTATTTTTATTATAAGAAAAAATAATAATCATTATTATTTATTTCAGACTTTATTAACTTTATAATCTTTTCTTTTTATGTTATACTTATCTATTTCAAATTAATTAAATTACCAATATTTCAAAATTTATTTTTTTTATGTATTGTATTTATTACCTGCATATATATATATATATAAATATATATATAAAAAGAATAAAACAAACTAAAAAAATAAAATTTCAAAATAAAAAATCTAAAAAAAAAAAAATGTCAAATTCAGAAAACGAAGTTAAAAGTGGTTTCTCAAAAGCTTTATCATTATATAATGAAACCATTAGTAATACCGAAGAAAATGATTTCAATAATTTATTTAGTACCATTGTTAATAATGAAGAAGTTAATATAAAAACTTGGGAAATCAAAGATTATGTTCAATTCCTTAAAGAGATTGATCCAATAAATAAATTACGAAGCAATCTTGATGAAAAAGATCAAACTACTTCAAATATTTTACCTAATTTATTCATTTCATTAGTTTCTGTTTTACAAGAAGTAGAAGCAAATGATATCGATAATCAAATTTATAATGTGGTAACCAAGTATTTATATGACAATACAGAAGGAAATATAAAGGATATAGTCAATTATATTATACCAAATAAAAAGGAAGATCTTAATGAAAAAGCAACTGCAATAATTACAATTTTAATTTCTAGTATTAAAGCTTTATTAGATAATAAAGAAAATGGTAAATAAATTTTATACTATCTACTTTATATATATTACATTAATAATTTTTATTACCTTTTATTTTATTATTATATATTAAACTATTATTTTATTAATTCAAAAAAAAAAAAAAAAACATAACATTGATTAAAAAAAATCAAATTTTATTGTTGTTTATACTTTTATATTTTAATTGTTATAAATTTTTATTAATTATTTTTGTACTAATACGTTTAAATAAATATTATATATTATCATTTGCAATGTAAATAGGTATTAAGGAATTATTTCAAAATGTATTAGAAAATGTAAACCAAATAGAAATTGGTGAAGGAAATGATAAAACTAATAATAGTGAATACTTAAATTTCATGCTTTCATTATTTTCTGAATTGTTTGGTGATTTAGAATTAAAAAAAGTAATAAAAATCCTTTGGGAAGTCACCAATGGTAATACTGAACAAATTGCTGAATATATTTCTTATCTTTTATATGAACATCAAGCTAATCAAAAGGAGGATGAAGGTGCCGAATCAAAACATTTTGGTCTTGCAACCAGAATTGTCATTGAAGAATATATTGTTCCTGTTCAACAAAAAAAGCGTCGTCAACTTATACGTAATCGTAATAAATCTAATGAAGCTTCATCAAATACCGTTCAAACAGAAGAAGAAGCTGCTAATGCTGATTTAAATGAAATATACAGTTTTATTAAACAAGTATTACATTATACTTGTCTTGATGATGATCAAAATGGTTATCCAAAAGAATTAGCTTTATTCTTTTCTAGTTTTGAAGACTTTTGGGAACCAGATATGATCATAAAATTTATGGTCAAAGAAATTAATGCCAGTAATATCGAGGAAAATTATAAGGAATACTATGGACCATTCCTTATGGATTTAGCTGACTTAATGAATTGGACTAATAAACAATGGTAAGGGGGAATTAAATATTATAACTATTAAAATTAGTTTTTTTTTTTTTTTTTTTTTTTTAAATAATATATATATGTTAGAATAATACTATTTTTATTTTTATAATTATTGAATTATTATAATTATTATAATTATTAAAATAAATAAATAAAAATAGTTATTATAATAATAAAAAAAATATTTTATTTATTATATATAAATTTTATTTTATTTGTTCTATTTTATTTTTATTTATTTTTATTATTGTTATTTTTTTGAAAAAAATTTTTTTTCACTATTTTTTATTACATTGCTTTATTTATATAAATATAAAATATTTAAATAGCATATATATATATATATTACAATAAGTATTAATATATAATATTGTTATCTAATTAATTTTTTTTTATATTTTTATGCTTTTATTATTATAGTGAATCTGCGTTACTAATTATTACAGAAGGATGGAAAAGAAAATCTAGAATTTCTTTAGCTAAAATGATGGGATTATCATTAAATGATATTAAACATTTATATAGTGATTGTAAAGACTTAACGTACAATGATAATGATTATCTTTCAGATAGTGAAAATGCAAATACCAATTCAGAAGATCATAAAGGTCGTAGAGATAGAGACTTTTCTAAAACAAAAAAACCTGTTGTATTATCAATTAGAGGTTCCGATTTCAAAAGATCATTTGCTAAGCCACTTACCAATAAAGATAATTTGAATAATGGTAATAATAAAATCTGTCGTTTCTATGGAACAAAGAATGGTTGTTCTAAAGGAAAACATTGCCCATTTAAACATATCCAAACAAATAGAAGTTCATATATTTCACGTAGACTTAATCATTCAATCTTTTCTAAAACTTCTTCTTATGGTGGTGGAAAATTTGGAAATAATAGTTCACGTTATCATTATGGAAATAGTAATATGGGCTCATTAAAACATAAATCAAGTTTTCAAAATTCAAGTAATTATAGAAATAGTTCATTTAGAAATAGTAATGATATTAAAAATAGAATGTCCAATAGAGAACCATTAATTCCTTCAAATGATTCCATGTTAAAATATGGTAAGAAGGGTGACCGTGACCGTGACCGTGATCATCATGATAAGATGGATAGACCATTAGGTAAAAAAGATTTAGGTTTTAATCATAAATTACGTAAGCAAGCTTCATTTATGAATACTTCAAGCTATCGTCATCAAACACCACAAGAATATAAACCAATTGAAGCTATTGATCCAGCTTTACCACAACATAATCATTCCAATATTTGTAACTTCTATAATAGTCCAGGAGGTTGTGATAAAGGTAATAATTGTAAATTCTTACATATAAATGCTAATTCTTTCAACTCAAATGGTCCAGACAATAGACATTATGATAGATATGGTCGTGGTAGTAATAGAAAATCATTTAATAGTTATACAAAATCTTATAATGGACCATCAGGTTATAATAGTAGTTATAATAATGATGGTAGTATGAATAAGGGACATATGATGTCGAAAAAACCATCTAGATCTATGATGAGAAATGCTGATACCAGTAAACCAAAACCAGAATTTAATAATTATAAAAAGGGTATATCCGGAAATGACGATGGACCAAAAAACGCTAATAGTAATAATGCAACATCATCAATCACTATTGTTAATTCTTCACAACAAACTAATGACGCTTTATCAACAAATGCCGCAGCAGCTTCTAACGCTATTGATGAAACTAATGAAAGTAAGCTTTATTCTCAAACCCCATGTGTCTTTTTCTCAAAGGAAGGAAAATGTAAATATGGTGATACTTGCAAATTCTTACACGCAAAATAATTCTTAAAAAAAAAAAAAAAAAAAAAAAAAATGAAATAATAAAATAAAATAAAATAAAAAATAATTAATAATTAATAATTAATAATAACAATAATAATAATAATAACATAATAATAATAATAAAAAAAAAAAAAAAAAAAAAAAAGAGCTGCATTTAACACCTACGCAATAATTTTACAATGAATCAATCCTGTTTTGTTTTGTTTTATTATTTTTTTTTTTAATATATAAAATAATAATAATAATAATAGTTTTTAAGTTATATTTATTTTTATTAATATTATTTTTTATTTTATTATTATTATTATTTTTCTTGAAAAGGTAATTTAAATTATTAAATTTATTTTTTTTTTTTTTTATTATTATTACTATTTCTATTTTTATATATTATAAATATATAAATAATTTTTAAAATTATTAAATATTATGTTGTTTTTCGTTCTATTTTTCTTTCTTTTTTTTTTTTTATTTTATTTATTTATATATATATATTTTCAATTTCTTTTATATTAGTTTAATTTTAATTTATAGATAAGTATATAATGTAACTTTAGAATAAATAAAATAATAATAAAAATAATAAAATAAAATAAAAAAAAAAAAAATTAAAAAAAAAAAAAAAAAAAAAGAAAAGAAAAAAAAAAAAAGAAAGGAAAGGAAAGGAAAGATAAAATAAAATAAAATTAATATATAATATAATTATTAAAATAAATAAAAAAATAATAATAATAAAAGAAAAAAAATTTTTTTTTTTAATTTTTAATTTTATTTTATACATATATGTATTATAAAACTTCAAATAATTAGTTCTCAATTATATATATATATATATATATGTATGTATTTTTTTTTTTTTTTTTTATTATTATTATTAGTATTTTTTTTTTTTTTTTATTATTATTAGTTTTTTTTTTTTATTATTATTATTAGTATTTTTTTTTTTTTTTTTATTATTATTAGTATATTTTTTTTTTTTTTTTTATTATTATTAGTATATATTTTTTTTTTTTTTATTATTATTAGTATTTTTTTTTTTTTTTTTTTTAAAAAAAAAAAAGTAAAGAAAAGTACTTGTATATATATTTATCTTAACTTTATAATAACTTTAGAATTAAATATCAATCTTAATAATAATAATCATAAAAATTATTATAATTATAATTATTATTATTTATCATGTATAAATTCTGATCGTAATAACAGAGTATATAATAGTAATAACAATAACAATAGAAATAATATTGAAAATAATAGTAATAGTATTTGATAGTGAAAATAGAAATTATAATATTATTTGATAGTGAAAAATAATAGTATTTGCTACAACTAATATACTGTAGTGAATAGGTTAATTGGTAACAATCGTCTAAATATTAATAATTTTCTAAATAATGAGTAGTTGTAAATATAATATGTGATATGGTACCGATTATATATAAGTTCCTTCTTGGTGAAAGCGATGTAGATATGATTGATTTAAATTATATATATATATTTAAAAAAAAAGAGGAATGGAATGGAATGTTTTCTTTTTTTTTTTGTTTAATATTCCCAAATCATTTCTGGTAATTATTCCAAAAAAAAAAAAAAAAAAAAAAAAAAAAAAAAAAAACATTCTTGGTGAGATCCACAGGCTCTTTTTACAGAAAAATTATGTCTAAGGGCTTAGTACTCAAGAAGGATTTGCTATTCCGGATGGTATAAACGTAAACTAACCAAGGAGCGTCAACACTATAAAAAAAAAAAAAAAAAAAAAAAAAAAAAAAAAAAATGCTGTTAAAACAAGTTAGCAGAGAGAGTCGATGCCTCTAAAAGGAGAGATGATCATCATCATAGTTTTCTTATCTTTTCAGATGTATTAAGTCCGGGAGTGGGGCATTTCGCCAAGTTGCATTTCGCCAAGTTGAAAATTATTAAATAAATAAATAAAACTAAATATTATTAATATTGAATAAAAACAATTTTAAAGAAAATTATTTTGAATTAATATTTATTCATTCATTCATTTATATCATATCAGTACTCCACTTGTCGAAATGCAACTCTCCCATTAAGTCCATTTAAAATCCTAATCCTTAATAATAATTCTCTCTCTTTTTTTTTTTTTTTTTTTTTTTTATAAAAAAAAAATATTTATGTAATTAATAAATGAATAATTTGGATCATTTAACATTCATGTTCACCTACGATAAACAATTTTATTATATTTTGAATTTGTTTTTTTTGTCTTTTTTTTGTTTTTTAAATACTCCATTCATCGCTTACATGTCTATCACCTTGGAATTCAGTATTTTCAAAAATAGTATATCATGGTTTTTTTTCCATAAACAATCTAAATAGAACCTCGATCCATTTGTTGTAACTTTAGAATTAGTGATAAGGAAACCACTATATTTGTAATTAGCATCTTTATTTCCACCGGCAGTAAAATATGCAGATGTTCTATCAACATTACCTTTAGAATCAACATAAAATGAACATTGGTCAAAGACTTTTACAAGTTAAATCCCCCCAAAAAAAATCAGTAAAATTCTTGAATATAACAATTTTTGAAATATTAAATACTAGTATTTTGTATGTAAAGTATCTTGATAACTTAAGAAACTACAACTTTCGAAATATTAATTTTTTTTTTTTTTTTTTAGCCATACAAATTTATTACTGATGCTTGTGTATTAAACCACTGTGAATGGAATAGTATTTTCAAAAGTTATTTTTAAAAAAAAAAGAAAAAACTTTGAAGTTATCACCATAAGCTCTAAATGATAACATAATTAGAATTACTACCAGTTTTTTTTATCATTATTTAATATCATAGGTAATGATTAACTTTTATCACTGTCTTCACCAATCCTAATTTCAATAGGTTAAATTTATTATTTATTTTAAGAATGATATATAATATTTCATGATACTCTTAGAAACTTAAATAATTAATAAAAATAAAATTTAATGATATAATTGTTAAATAAATTAAAAATTGAAATTATGATAAATTTATATCATTGAATGCATGAAAAACAGCATAATTAATGTGAATATTATGTATTGGAAATACATATAATAACAATCATGTAATATATAGATATGCGTATATTGCAATTATGTATATATATGTTATATACATGTATCTGATGCTGTGGTTCTATCTACTTTTTATAGCTACATTTTTTTTATATAAAAATATTTAGTTAATCATTTCATTTCATTAATTATTTGAAAAGTTATATTCTATAAATAAAAAATTAACGATTTTAATATTTTATTTATAATATTATTAATCTACCAAAAATAATGACAACTAATTAAATGTTTTATTATAATAAAATTAAAAAAAAATTTTTTAAAAAAAAAAAAAAAATTATAAAAAAATTAAAAAAAAAAAATTTTAGAAAAAAAAAAAAAAAAAAATTATAAAAAAATTAAAAAAAAAAATTTTTTTAAAAAAAAAAAAAAATTATATTATAAAAAAATTATGGAAAAACTAAAAAAAAAAAAAAAAAAAATTACATTTTAAAAAAATTATAAATTTGTAGTAATTCAATGATTTTTTTTATAATAATGAAAATTATTATATAATAGTTTATAGGATATTTTTTTTTTTTTTTTTTTTTTTTTTTTTTTGACAAGAAATTTTTTTTTTTTTTTATTCCCGGTGTGTACTGCCCTTGGTTTTAGCTTCCGTCCCTCAGGAGCAGTGGAAATATTGAGGTAGTCACCCACTTCCTTTTTATAAAAACGGAATTGTCCCTACTGGACGACCTTACTGAGTGTTTCAGCATTGGCGCTCTAACATGAATATTATTGCTGAGAATTTTATTAGTAACTACTTCCCCAAGTGCTTCTCCAGTTCGTTCGTAATTTCCTTTTGAAGCAAGGTTAATATAACCTAACCCATACAGTTTCGTACTTTAGGTCCTTTCAATCTTTCTGATAATTGCATCATTGCCAGAAAAATTGTAATTTAATAGAATCTATCTACATGAACACATGAAATTATGTACTCTACCCTCTCAATAAGTTCAATATCTATTCTAATAATATATATAAAAGGGCCATACTTACTTATAACCCAAACCACCATATTTCGAAAACCTGGAAAATGGAGCCTCATGTATGCTAGCCCACGGACTAACAACCATAATAGAACATTAGTTCGTTTTGACGAGGAGGAGAATACACTTTCAGTGTTTTAATCAATGAATAATAATATTTTTATATATTATATATATATATATATTTTTTTTTTTTTTTTTTTTTTAAAAAAATAATAAATTAAAGATAAATGAAATGTATGTATAAATAAAAAGTCAAGTAAAATAAAAAAATAATAGTAATAAAAAAATTTTTTTAATTAATCAAAAAAAAAATTTAATGTAATCAATAAACCTTTTTAATTTTAAAAACTGATTTTATATACATTAAAAAAAATTTTTTCATTTATTATTATTATTATTTAGTATAATTTTGATAAGTCATCATAATATCAAAATTTTTGAAAGACTAACATTAATAATAAATGAATATTAAGAATCTTACTATTTAAGACAATGAAACTTTACAAATTATTTTTATATTTGTTTTTTAATTTATATTTTATTTTATTTTTATGATTTTTTATAATTTTATATTACATGTTTTTTTTTTAAAAATTTATAAAATTAGTATAATTGTTTTAAAAATTTAAAAATTATGGTATATTATTAAAAAAAAAAAAAAAAATTATTCAATTAAAAATATAAATTTATAATATTATATTATTATCATTATATATAATATCATTCATTCCTATTTCTACTTTGATAAATATTTTTTTTTTTTTTTTTTTCATTTTGTTATTTATAATAACTTACATTGATTTATAATTATTAATAATAAATGTTCAAAATTTTTATTTTTACTGTTCTTTTTTTTTTTTTTTTTTATTTTTTTTTATTTTTTTCTACAAGATTTATAATTTTTTAATTAATGATATAGATAGTATATATAATATAAATATGACCCTTAAATAATTTACCACCAGTCACCATGAACCTTCATAGCATTGGCAACCTTAAGGAAACCAGTAATATTGGCTCCTTGAACAAGTGATGGAAGAGCTGAAACTGCAGCATCAGCCTTGTTAGCTGAGCTTTTAACGGTAGCACCTAAATCTTCACGAGTGTAAGTAGCAGAGTTATCAACAGATTCATTGAAAATGTTGGTCATAATGTTGTTTAATTCTTCATCAACACGAGCTGGAGCCCAAGTCATACGTTGTGAATTTTGGGCCATTTCAAGAGCAGAAACAGCAACACCACCAGCATTAGAAGCCTTACCTGGAGCATACCAAAATTGTCCTGTTGGCTTACCAGCCTTAACTGATTCATTGTAGGCACTACGAAGAGCTTCCATCTTTTGAACAGCGGTATCAGTAGATCCCATGTTAGAACCTTCAGCAATAAGGAAACATCCTGCCTTAACTAAAGCTTCAACATCATCTCCATCATTTTCGTTTTGAGTAGCACATGGAAGTGCAATATCAACCTTTGGAAGATGCTTCCATGGTCTTTCTCCTGGTAACCAGGTGAAACGACCATCTTCATTTGGAACTTCTTCAAGAGATCCCTTTCTAATCTTAAGGTCAGCAATGAACTTAAGATCATCACTATTGATTGGCTTAGATGGATCCTTAACAATGAGAGCACCACGAGAATCAGATAAGGAAAGAACAACAGCTCCGAGTTGAATTAACTTTTCAGCTGCAAATTGGGCAACATTACCTGAACCTGAGACAGCAACGTACTTACCCTTAATGTCCTTACCCATGTAAGTAAGCATGTTTTGAACAAAGTAAATTAAACCGTAACCTGTAGCTTCTGGACGAATGAAGGAACCACTAAGACCAAAGCGAGTATCCTTACCAGTGAGGACACCAAAGTCACGCTTTTGTTGAAGACGCTTGTAGGCACCATATAAGAAACCAATTTCACGACCACCAACACCAATATCACCAGCTGGAACATCAATATCAGCTCCAATATGACGATGAAGTTCAGTCATGAAGGCTTGACAGAATCTTCTGATTTCATTATCAGACTTACCATGTGGATCGAAGTTGGAACCACCCTTACCACCACCAATTGGAAGACCAGTTAAAGCGTTCTTGAAGATTTGTTCAAAACCTAAGAACTTAAGAATGGAAAGGTTAACAGATGGATGGAATCTTAAACCACCCTTGTATGGACCAATGGCAGAGTTGAATTGGACACGGTAACCACGGTTAACTTGAGCGTTACCTTGATCATCTTCCCAAGTGACACGGAATTGAATAACTCTTTCTGGTTCAACAATAACTGGAATACATCTCTTAAGATCTGGATTCTTTTCAAAAACAGTAGATTCAGTTAAAGACTTGAGAATTTCATCACGAGCTTGTTCGAATTCTGGTTCAATACCGTGAGATAAATTAAATTCAGCCATGTTTTCAATTAATACTTATTAACAATTTATATATTACTTAAAACTAATAATTAATGGTATATTGCAAAAATCAATACTGATTGTTTTTAATTAAAATGCTTTAATTTAATAACGTATGTATAATTAGTGAAGTATCAAGAAACTAAACGAAATTCTTTCATTTTTATATTTTTTGAAAATAATATATATATTTATTAAATTAAAAAATCGATGAAATCAGTTACACAAAAAAAAAAAATAAAATAAATAATTGATAGGAATAATTAATAAATTAAATGATACTATTTAATATATAACAATAATATATTAAAATATAATAAAAATAAAGAAAATATAACATATGACATATTTAAAATTATCAAATTTATTTAATAAAAATTAAAAAATTAAAAAATTAAAAAAAAAAGATAATAATTATATATATAAAATAATTATAATCAATTTATTTATTAAAATTTATTTAAAATAATAAACTTGATTAATAATAATTAATATAATTATTTCATTACTTTAAAAAAAAAAAATTATTTTTTTTATTGAATTATAATAATATTTTATGAGAATTGTAGTGATAAAAATATTATATATATAATTCATAATATAAAATAATTATAATTATTTAATTATTTTATATTGAACTAGTGAATATTCGATATTATTCATCAATTAACATTTAATAGATAAAATAAAGAAAATTAAACCATTAAAAGTTAAATCAGAAAAAAGCTAATTAAAAACTAATTAATATATATATATGAAAGAAAAAAAAAAATACGAAATTAAATCAAGAAAATAAAACCAATAAATTTATGTATTTTTTTATGATCAGTAAATTTCTATGAATCAATAGTATATGAAAGATAAAAAAGTGAGATTACAAAAAAAAAAAAAAGAAAAAGAAAAAGAAGAAAAATAAAATAAAAAGTTAATATTCATTATTTGGTAATGGTGGATTATTTTTTGATCAATTGATCAAATTATTATATTCATAATAAAATATAATTATTTTTTAATAATTTAAATTTATAAATGTATTACTAAAATATATATTTTGGAAATGTCAAGAAGTAATTTTTATATTATATTTTAAATATGAAATTTGATTTTACATCTTTTATTTTTTATTTTTTATTGTTTTAATGATATGTATATATAGCATAATATTTTATTTTTTACTTCTATTATTAAAACATCTTTCAATAATAAAAAAAAGTAAAAGAATTTAACATATTTAATTATTAATATATTTTTTATAATTACTAAAATGAAAATTCATTAAATACAAATTATATAACTTGTTCTTATATAATATTAAAGTTCAATGATATAATATAATATTCATTTATTATAAATTAAGATTTATTATAATACTCAAAAAAAAATTTTTTTATTTTATTTTATTTTTAAAATTAGTTAATTAATAAATAATTATTTATTTATAAAAAAATTTAATTTTACTGAAATTTAATTTTATATATTAATATAATATATTTTTATATATGAATAATTTAATTTCTTTATCTTATCAATTTTTTTTTTTATCTTTAAAATTTTAAAATTGATAAAATAAGTCAAAAGATAAATTAAATGAAATATCAAAATATCTGATGATAGGAATAAAATATATAAAAAAAATATTATCAAATATAAGTAAAAATTTATTTGATAATGGCTCGTTTTAGTATTAATTATTATTTTCAGTATTAATATTTATATATTATTATAATAAATAGTAAATAATAAATATCTTTTTTTATCATTATAAATTATTTATTATTATTGTTACTTATTATTTTTAATTTCTATTTATTTATTTTCTAATTATAGTGGATAGATTGACATATTTATTTTGTATAATCTTTAAAAAAATTGCTTTATATGATTAATAATAATAAAATTGAATGGAATTATTTAATAATATTATTAATTTCATTTTTGCTAAGCATGATTTTAAGTACACTTTATTTATCGAAATTTAAAATTAAATGAATATTTAATAAGTAAATATATATTAATTTAATTAATATAAAAATTAAATGAATAAATGAATAAATAAGAAACTAATTTCATCTTTTTATTTTGATAAGTTTATATTGTTTTAAAAAATTTTGAAAGATTTTATGAATATATTTTAGTAGTATTATAATATATTATTAACTATATACTCCATCCAATAAAATTAAATATAGTTTAAAAGATTTTTTATTTATAATATATATTTATAAAATTTATAATTATTGTGTAACATAATCAATTTGTGATATTTACTTATAAATTAATGTTTAATTATAAATTATTTATAAATGATTCCATTGAAATAGAAAAAAAAAAACTATAAAAAGAAATAATTTTTCCCATCATTCATTAATCTTCACTACTTTTAAATTAATTATTAGTTTTAAGTAATATATAAATTGTTAATAAGTATAAATTAAAAACATGGCTGAATTTAATTTATCTCACGGTATTGAACCAGAATTCGAACAAGCTCGTGATGAAATTCTCAAGTCTTTAACTGAATCTACTGTTTTTGAAAAGAATCCAGATCTTAAGAGATGTATTCCAGTTATTGTTGAACCAGAAAGAGTTATTCAATTCCGTGTCACTTGGGAAGATGATCAAGGTAACGCTCAAGTTAACCGTGGTTACCGTGTCCAATTCAACTCTGCCATTGGTCCATACAAGGGTGGTTTAAGATTCCATCCATCTGTTAACCTTTCCATTCTTAAGTTCTTAGGTTTTGAACAAATCTTCAAGAACGCTTTAACTGGTCTTCCAATTGGTGGTGGTAAGGGTGGTTCCAACTTCGATCCACATGGTAAGTCTGATAATGAAATCAGAAGATTCTGTCAAGCCTTCATGACTGAACTTCATCGTCATATTGGAGCTGATATTGATGTTCCAGCTGGTGATATTGGTGTTGGTGGTCGTGAAATTGGTTTCTTATATGGTGCCTACAAGCGTCTTCAACAAAAGCGTGACTTTGGTGTCCTCACTGGTAAGGATACTCGCTTTGGTCTTAGTGGTTCCTTCATTCGTCCAGAAGCTACAGGTTACGGTTTAATTTACTTTGTTCAAAACATGCTTACTTACATGGGTAAGGACATTAAGGGTAAGTACGTTGCTGTCTCAGGTTCAGGTAATGTTGCCCAATTTGCAGCTGAAAAGTTAATTCAACTCGGAGCTGTTGTTCTTTCCTTATCTGATTCTCGTGGTGCTCTCATTGTTAAGGATCCATCTAAGCCAATCAATAGTGATGATCTTAAGTTCATTGCTGACCTTAAGATTAGAAAGGGATCTCTTGAAGAAGTTCCAAATGAAGATGGTCGTTTCACCTGGTTACCAGGAGAAAGACCATGGAAGCATCTTCCAAAGGTTGATATTGCACTTCCATGTGCTACTCAAAACGAAAATGATGGAGATGATGTTGAAGCTTTAGTTAAGGCAGGATGTTTCCTTATTGCTGAAGGTTCTAACATGGGATCTACTGATACCGCTGTTCAAAAGATGGAAGCTCTTCGTAGTGCCTACAATGAATCAGTTAAGGCTGGTAAGCCAACAGGACAATTTTGGTATGCTCCAGGTAAGGCTTCTAATGCTGGTGGTGTTGCTGTTTCTGCTCTTGAAATGGCCCAAAATTCACAACGTATGACTTGGGCTCCAGCTCGTGTTGATGAAGAATTAAACAACATTATGACCAACATTTTCAATGAATCTGTTGATAACTCTGCTACTTACACTCGTGAAGATTTAGGTGCTACCGTTAAAAGCTCAGCTAACAAGGCTGATGCCGCAGTTTCAGCTCTTCCATCACTTGTTCAAGGAGCCAATATTACTGGTTTCCTTAAGGTTGCCAATGCTATGAAGGTTCATGGTGACTGGTGGTAAATTATATAAGGGACATATTTATATTATATATACTATCTATATCATTAATTAAAAAATTATAAATCTTGTAGAAAAAAAAAAAAAAAAGAACAGTAAAATAAAAATTTTGAACATTTATTATTAATAATTATAAATCAATGTGAGATATTATAAATAACAAAAAGAAAAAGAAAAAAAAAATATTTATCAAAGTAGAAATAAAAATGAATAATATTATATAATGATAATAATATAATATTATAAATTTATATTTTTAATTGAGAAAAATAATATTTTTTATTTTTTTAATAATATACCATAATTTTTAAATTTTTTAAACAATTATACTAATTTTATAAATTTTTTAAAAAAAACATGTAATATAAAATCATAAAAAATCATAAAAAATCATAAAAATAAAATAAAATATAAATTAAAAAACAAATATAAAAATAATTTATAGATTTCATGAAATTATTAATATTTTTTAATTATATATATATATATATATATTAATTAAATGTTATTGTTATTATGCTATAGAATTTTAAATGCTATTAGAATTATGTTATTAAATAATTGATGAATTCAATAAATATGAGGGAAAAATTATTCGAATTATGTTAAAATTTTAGGTATTATATTACTTTTTAACTAATAATAATAATAATAATAATAATAAAAATGAGATTAAAAATATATATAATATATGTAAAAAAAATATATATCATTATCTATTAATTAAAGATTCATTTGAGGTTATTATTATTAATTGTATACATTACATCGATATTTATTTGACTTAATTTTACATTATATTTTATGTGATTAATTTAATTTTTTTTTTTATTAATTTTTATTATTTTTATTTTTCTTAAACTTATATACATTTTATTTTTATCTTTAAATTATATAATATATATATATATATATATATATAATTTTTTTTAAATGTAATACCTAAAAATATAATTATATATTTAATAAAGCAATACAAGTGCATTCTCTTCCCAGCAAAAAAAAAAAAAAAAAAAAAAAAATAAAAATATCAATAAATAAATATTTATATGTTTCCCCTCATGTTAAAAATATTGAGTATTCCAGAAGAGATTATCGTACAGGAGACTATCAGAGATAAGAATATTGGGTTCAGAATAATACCTGCTTCTATTATAATTTATACTGTTAAATGTGAGAATCCTTGAAGTAATCTTCCAATTTATTCTTTTAATAGGTAAGTGTTTTGGTAATCATAAAAATAAATTTCAAATAATCCATTTTATTATTATAGTTAACTCTTAGGATGAAGTAATTTTTCCATATTAATATAGTGTTTTTTAACAATTTCAAGAATAATTTTATTGAAATTTTATCTTTTTTACTTAAGTACTCCCATAGCCTACTTTCAATCCAAAATTCAAGGTCGTGAATGAAAATTAAAATATTTTTTTCATGGAATGTTTCAGACCTCTACATAGAGTTGATATTTCAAAATAAAAAAAACTAAATTGTATTAATAAGAAAATATTATTATAAAAATAAAATAAAAAAATTTAGTAAATGAAGTAAATAAAAAAATAAAAAATAAAAATAAAGTCTTAGTTGTGGTCTTTTCTTTAGAGATATAATATATATATATATATATATATATATATATATATTGTATTTATTTCACTCGTATTTGCCACCTAATGAAAAAAAAAATCAAATTGTTAGGGAATAGTTTTAAATATAAAATTTTTATATAAAATATAAATTTGAGTTTTAAGTTTTTTGGTTTTCTATTGATATATAAAAATACTTTACCATATAATTATTGGTGAAGAAATAAAAATATTAATTAAATTAAATCTAAATCTTTTTTTTTATAAAAAAAGCGTAATGGATATTAAATATCAAAAGAATATTAAAAAGTGCATAAGGCAGAACGAATCTATTCCTACAGGAATTTATAAAAAAAGTACAATAATTACATAGTCATCCAAAAAAAATAATAATAATAAAATACATGATAAATATAACATTATAGTACTATAAATGAATGATTAATATATAAAGAAATAATAATTACATGAAAAGAATGAAAATATGGAAAAAAAAAAAAAGATACATGAATGAAAAATGATATTATTTTTTAAAATTTTTTAAAATTAATTAATAACTTTAAAAAATAATATCGATTACTAACAATAACAATAAGCTGTTTTACCAAAAACATTTATTGAGCGATGACTTGATATTTTACCAACACCTTCAGTATCAAGAGAATTAAGATGGTCTTCATTCATTGAACCCCATAAAGGGTGATACTCACCTCTGTATTAGTTGGAATATTAATGGTTGAAACTCTGAAAAAAAAGTAATGGATTTACTCATTTTAATTCAATTTTTAATCCTATTTTTATATTGTATTTGTCTCTAAAAAGTTAGTAATAGTTCATTCCTAAATTCTTTCTTTTAATTCCTTTTCATTTCTTAAATCATTTAGAATATTAATATATATTCTCAATAAATATACTTTCTTTTTTTGAGGTTTTTGATATTCATTAAGAAACATTTACATCCCCAGCAAAAAAATATATAGACTCTAAAGATAAGACGGAAAACTGCTTTTGCTAATTGGCTTAAGAGTAATTAGAATATCCCTTCCATTATTATTTTTGATTTCAACATGATTAAAAAGCAACTTAAAGATTTTATTATTAGAATTTATCTTCAGTGGTTGGTTATGGATATTGTTGATCACTAGTATATCTGGTCTAATGGTGGAAAGAATTCTTGTATTGACTTTAAAGTAGTTAACTATAAATTAAGAGATTATCTGAATATTGCTTTTGTTTTACAATTTTTTTAATGATATCTCCGACTATTTACCACTTATTCTTTAATTGTAAAAAAAGCATCTGATAGTTTTACTACCCCACTTCCTAGTAAGATAATTAAAGGGTCTAGTAGAATTTGTAAGGACAGGCATGAAGCAATTTTCTCTCATAATAAATTTACATGTTTACTGGATGAATTTAAATATTATGATAATCTGATCTCTAATACAATTGTAAAGAAACTTCTTGTTACAGCCAATGAAGTAAGTGATAAAATTCAAGCAAGAGTTCCTAAGAATGTGCAAGGTTCAACATTTCATTACCCTACTTACATTATGAAAGTTTTTTCATGAAAAGAATTTATTTTATAAAAGGATTAAAAATTTCAAACTTAGATGTGACTTATTTAATTTTCAAGAATTTATACGATCTTTCCAAAGAAAATAGGGTTCTTCCTGATTATATCATTAATATTAAGAGGAATATTAGGATAATTAGATTTAAAAATTTGATTCATTCCGTTGGTGATTTTTTCTTTAAAAATGACTCTCAACCTGATTGGTCTGGAATAAAGAAAATCTCCAAATCTTCTTTATCTCCTTCTCAATCACCTGTGTACATTAAAGATATAATAAGTAATATTTTAGTATCTCAAAAAGATCAACTCAACCGTTTTGTTGAGTTGATACTTTGAAGAATTCGCTTACTTGTTTCTGATATAAACGGCTAAATCTTAATGAAAATTATTGAAATGAAATTCTTAGCAATTTTTCTTCTCCTCAGGAATCATAGAATATTAATTAACAATCTTAATGTTAGAAATTCACTCTACTGATCTTTCAATGAAAAATAACTAAGCACCTAATCCTGATAGTATATCCATAGATTTTTTTTTAAAGCATTGTTCAATTCTGGGAGTAGCACCTCTTCTTAGGATGATTCTAATTAAGAGGTTACTTATTCCTATTGGGCTAAATATGTATTTTTAATTTTTAATAAATTTTGGGATGGTGATTTCCTTGATGAATGAAATTCTGTTTCTTTTGTTTACATTCCTAAGAAAGGGAATCTTTCCTATTGTAATAATTACTGTGATATATATTTCATTCATCAATGTAAAATTAAATATTCTATCAAAAATTATCAATAAAAGAATTTCGGACTATGCTTTTTCTCATGGAATTATTAAACTAGAATAGTTTAGTTATAGAAATAAAGAAAAATGTATCATTGTATTTGTCTTCATTGGTGAAATTTTGTAAAAGAAGGAAATTTAATAATCAATTTACTTTTCTTGTTTTTTTTTTTTTTTTTTTTTTTTTTTTTTTTTTTTTTTTTTTTTTTTGAACTCAAGAAAGTTTATGATTCAGTTCCAATTTATTGTATATTTACATACCTTAATAACTTTGATATTCATGGTTGACGCTTTCAGTTCATTACAAATCTATACCTCATTTCGAAAACTCTTTCAAATTTTAATTGTAAACTTTTAAAAGAATTTCCAATACATTGTGATGTTCGCCAAGGGTGTCCTTTATCATTTATTTTATTTAATACATTTATCAATAATTTATTTGATAAATACAAGAGATATGGTGTGAATACTGAAAGGAAAAAAGTGTTACAGTGACTTATTTGCTGATGATATTGTCTTGTTCGCCCCTACTAAATCCTCTAAATCCTCTATTAAAAACCTTTTAAATAAAGCTCATGATTTAAGTGTCATAAAATAAAATGACCTTTGATATCTGTAAATTTACTACACTTGTTATTAAATCAATGAACTTTATACCTTCAAGACATTATAAAAATAATATATTTAAACTTGAAATGAACCGTCTATCGAGCATTAATCAGTATACATATCTTGGAACAACTTTCAATAAATCATTGGATTTAGAGCTTATTATTGTTAAGATGAACAGTAAAATAAATTATACGATTTAAACTAGTATTCTATTCTCCTTTGTTCTTAATTCAGATCTTTACCATGCTCCTCTACTAGGATCAAATAAAAGGAATATCTAAAAAAGCTCAATCTACCTTTAATCGAAGTTTTGTTTTAGAGTTTTGGGTTTAAAAATAAAACCTCCAATACTACTATTCATAATATGTCAAAGGAACCATTCATACCTCCTATCGCTAGTTTTTGTGCTGAGGCAATGATTTGATGCTTTAAAAAGTGGGAAAGAGTCTTCTTATATTATTTCTCAGCCATGTTGGTCCAGTCGGTTAGGACGATACAGGTCACTGTAGAGGGCGGGGTTCGAATCCTCGGCATGGCACCAAATAATCGGATGAGGTTTCTATCCTGGGATATCATGAGACCACACGTGATGTCCATAAGGCTTTCCCTCAGATGATTATTTCACCCAACCCTGATACTACGCTTTGAATTGAAGCATAGACCTTGATGATTGTAAAATTTCCAATCGCCAATGATTACACCCACTAGGGAGGAGTTAATGGTTCCGTTCTGATGCTCGTGGTCATTAGAGATATATGTAGGAACGTTAGGAATGCATCTCCGGGCAGTGTGTAACGACGATTGAGAGCGGCGAAGCTGATACAGTATGCCAATAACTCATCACCTTACAGTTAATTAATAACTGTATGGCCATATGGGAGATGGGTACCCATATGTGCAAGTCTATGTTTTTTGTTTTTTGTTTTATATTATTTCTCATTTAGCTAAAAAATATATCAACACCTTCACATTATTCATGAACGAAAAATGCACATAGATTAACAATACGCAAACAGAATAATAAACTTCTTGGAGAAATACTGAAGCTTTTACAAAGAAAATGTTCATTCTTCAAGTACTCATTTGATTAGATCAATTAAATACAAAGAAGTTTAAATTTGGTTTTTAATAAATTTATTCAACATCTATCACTAAAATATTCACAATTTTCTCTTTTCTTTCTTTTTTTTTTTTGGATTGTCCATGAGAAACCTTTGAACATTCCTGATGATAAAAAGGAAGGTTTTGATAATAATTACTGATTTTTTATGTACTGTGTCTCCTTCTTGGTAGAAATATAGTAATATGAAATCTTAAAGATCTGCTTGGGGGAAGAAGTGAAAGAAGGCATTTTATTAATGATATCTTTTTTAATTACTTTCAAGAGAAACTTCTTTCCCCGATTTCACATTTTGCGAGATTTTATGAATTCCTTATTAATGTTATGCCTATTATATTGAACAAAAATTAAATCAAGAACAACTTGTTCTTTAGAAACTTTATCACTGACAGAATATATATTTTAAATAAATAACAACATTTGTCGCTTTAAAAAATATGATAATAGTGCATTATTTTTACATGCTTTTAGAACGATGAAAGTGAATCAAACAATGAAATTTTTTTTTTTTTCTTCTTTATTTTCAAAATCAGACAGGTTAACAATACAATTATTAATAATATTCTAATAATTAGTCATAAAGATATAAATTTTATTTTATTTTATATTTATTTTTATTTTTATTATTTTTATTTTTTTAATGAATATACTTAAAATTATTAAATAAAACTATTTCCTTTGGACTTAATCATAGTAAAATTAGTAAATATATATATTTTAATAAAATTATAAAATTATTACTTTAAAATAATTAAAAAAAAAAAAAAAAAAAAAAAAATACATTATATGTATGAATAAAATACTAAAATAAAATTTAACACGATAATTAAAATATAAAGTAAAGTATATAAATAAATACTTTTTTTTTTTTTTTTTTTATTTATTTATTTATTTGTATTCTTTTATTTTATTAATTTAATTATTATCAAAAAGAAAAACAAATAAAAAAAAAAAAAAAAAAAAAAAAAAAAAATTTTACAAAACTTTTAAAAATAAAATTAAAAATTAATAAAAAAAGAAAAAAGAAAAAAAAAATTTTTTAAAATAATAGAAATATAAAAATAATTAAAATAAATAAATATATATAAATATATATATATATATATATTTTATAATGGAAATACGTAAATTAAAAATTTTAAAATCAAAAATACTATATACATATTACATATTATATAATAATTTTTTTTAATATAAAACTATCATAAAATAATTATAATTATAAAACTATATATACTACAATTTTTTTTTTATCATTAATAAAAAAGAATACAAAAAAAACCAAAAAATCAAAAGAAATAATAATATATATATATATTTTTTTTTATTTTAATTTTTTTTTTTTTTTTTTTTTTTTTTTTAATTATTATTCAGTAAGAATAAGAGTGTAGCCTTTACCAGCAGCTATATATTTTATTGATTTATGACATATTTTTGATTTTTGAAGAGGTGATAGTTTAACTTTTAAGTCTATATTTTTTGGTACAAGTTGATTTTTATTAGTTCCAGTACCTAATTCATAGCATTCGGCATTTCCCCATGCATATAATGTTTTAAATGGTGAAATGTTTTTAAATATGTTATTTATAGAATTTTCGTTTTCTTTAACAATAATTGCTAACGAATGATTTTCACCAGCTGCTATTGTAACACAATTCTTTAATGTACTTATTTGAATGGGTGTCCATACAGTACTGGTTAAATTGCTTCCCAGTTGACCATGATCATTTTTTCCACAAGAATAAATAAATCCATCATCAGTAAGGAAAAGAGAATGAAAATTACCACAACTAATTTGTTTAATTTTTATATTCTTAAAATATTCAATTAAGTGTAGGCCTTCTACTTCATCATCATGACCAAGACCAAGTTGACCCTTATATAAGTATAAAAATAAAGCAAAATAAAATATAATTATCATAAATTATATTAAAATTAAATTATATAAAAATATTAAACTTATTTTAAATAAAAAAATGATCTTTTTCTAATTTTAAAAAGTAATAAATTTTATTTATACCCATTGATTAGCTCCAAACTAATTTCAATTTCAATAATTTAAATAAAATAAAATAAGTAAAACATTAAATAATACAAATAAAATAATATAAAATAAGTAAAGCATAAAATAGAATAAAATAAAATAAAATAAAAATAGTAGAATATACTATAAAAATCTATAAAAATAATATAAATATATATAATGTAATATACCCCATAAACATTATTATCAACATCAATAATAAATCCATGATATTTATTATTTGTATATAATCTTGAAAATTTTTTATCAAATTTAATTTCAGTAGCCAAAGTTTTATTTAATTTAATATTAAAAAGAATTTCATGTTTTTTTGTTTTGTTATAATTCCTATAAAAATAAATAAAAAAAAGTATGTTTAATATATAACAATTTTTATAACGTATTTATACAAGCATTTACTTAAATTATTTTAATAAAATTTACCAAGTATATAATTTATTATCATAAGAGATTCCATAAATATAACCGCTTGTCAATCCAATTTGAATTAACTTTTTTCTAAATACTTTAATTCGACTTGGATTATCTGAAACAATTGAATTTCCATTATTATCCTATAATAATAATAATAATAATAATAATAATAATAATAATAGGGTATGATTTTTTATTAATATAAATTAATATATATATATATATGTATATATATATATAAATATATATATATATATATATATATATAAATATATGTATTTACTGAAATGGTTCCAATATAATATAAATCACCACCCTCAGTTAAGAAAAGTGTTATATCTTTTCCACATAAAACTTGTTTTATCTTTATTTTATTAAAATATTCTATTTTATATGGTTCTGTGCTACTACTTTTACCAGTAAAACAACTACCAAAGCAAAATACTTCGTTTTCAATGGCACTTTCACTACTATTTTTTACAATTATGAAATAATCTTCTCCAGCCGATAATAAATTTATTTTTTCATCATCAAAATTTTGTAATGCTGTAAAATGAATTAAATATGGTAATAATTTATTATTACTTAAATTCAAATTTTCATTACCACCCTAAAAAAAAAAAAAAAAAAAAAAAAAAAAATTAATTAATTAATTATTCAATTTGAAATAATTGAATAATTATAATTGAATAAAAATAAATATTTACAACAATAAATAATGATTTTCTAATATCATTAAACTCATCATTGCTATTATTATTAATGGTATCATTTGTTTGATTCTTTTCTTCAATATTTTCTGTTGCAAAAATATTTTTAGTTTTTGTATAATTTAAAAATATATTGGTAGTTGAGTAAGATTTTTTAAGACATTTATCTTCAATGTTATTGTTAAAAAGTTTGGGAGCAGTACCATTGGAAAGTGATCTATTAAATAATTCTTTAAATGAAATTTCTTCAAATTTAGTAGTAGCAAAAACACCACTTAAAGTTCTATGGCTATTATTATTACTATTGTTATTAATGCATTCTTCATCCTGTTTTAATAATTATTAGATTACATATATATATATATATATATATATTACAAGAGCAATGTTAATATTTATGTTATTTAAAGTATAAATAGTAAATAGATAATTAAAATAATAAGTTTACACTTACCATAATTAAAAATGATTTTTCATTATTAGTTATTTCTTCGTGTTTAGTATCATCAAAAGAATTCACAACTATTGTTTGATTACTTAGATTTGCACTATTATCAAAAAAAAACGAGTTTTCAAATTCATCCTTATTCTCGTCCTTTGAAAAAAGATAAAAAAATAAAAAAATAAAAAATAAAATAAAAATTATAAAAAATAATAAAAACATATATATATATAATATAATATATAAATAAATAATAAAAAATATTATAAAATAAAAATATATATTACTTCTATTTTCTTTTATTAAATTTTTAACAATTATATTTAATAATATATATATTCACTTAAAATAATAATAATAATAAAAAAAATAACAATAAAATAAATGATATAGGAAAAACTTAAATTATTATAATATTAATTCTTACCAAAACTAATAATGATTTATCAATATCATTCAATTCAGTATTGCAACTATTAAAGTCTTCTGTTGTCATAAATGATTCAGACTTTTCGATAGTATCAAATGAATAATAAGAATCTTCAAAATCAATTGGATCAGAAGACAAGAGATTAAAATGTTCCATCGAATCAGCTAAACCAGTGTCAGAAGATACAAGACTACTTTTATTACTATATTGAGAATTTTTATTATTAAAACCATTTTTATTTTTTTCATTTAAAATATTATTTTTTTTAAAATTTCTTAAATTTTTGAAATCTTTTGTTTTTTCATTTTCTATTTTATCTTTCACCTCTTTATTTTTAATTCTTTTTAAATTATTGTATTTTTGCATATCATTTTTTGTATATTTATAATATTTTCGTATATGATTTGAAGAATCAATAATATTTTCCTTTTCTCTATTCTTTCTTTTTTTCATAATTTTCGTTTCATCTTCCTTCTTAATTATTCTTCTCCTTCTTCTTTCTTTCAATTTTTTAGAATTATTACATTCTAAATTTGCTTTTCTTAGTGAATTTTCTATCATTAAATGTTATTTGATAAAAAACATTTAAATTAAATATTGTCACTTAAAATTTAAATCATATTTATATTTATATTTATATTTATATTTTTTACCATCTTCTAATAATATGAATTGGTTCATTTTTATTATTTATAACATCAAAAAAAATTGAATTAATATGGATATATAAATATATATAATAAAAAATATAAATATAAATATAAATAACTATTTTTTCTAAAATTTGAAATTCCCATCAAATTTCAGATTACTATATAAAATAAAAAATTGTTTAAATATAATAATTTAATTAATGTAGATGGTCCATATCAATATATATCTATTATAAAATATAAATTAAATTTTAAAAATTATATTTAATTTTAAATTTATAAATAAATAAATAAATAGATAAATAAATTATTAATCAATTAATTAATTTATATATATGTAAATGAATATCCAGATAAATATATAAATTAATTATTTTAATCTTATAATAATCATAATTATTATAATTATTATTTTATTAGTATTTATATGTTTTATAAAATTTGCTTGATTTATTTAATCTTAAAATATATGACCATTAGTAGAACTTTATTGATATGATTTTTAAGAAAATTACATATAATAATTCAATAAATATAATTGTGATTATTTTCATTATTTTTCTTTATTGAAAATAATTTTATTTGCTCTAACAGAAAGAATAATTATGTCTGTTAAGAATCAATTCTATATTTAAAATATCATAAACTATTACTAATTACTAATTCTGTATTTTTAAATTATTAATAATTATTTATAAAATTTAGTAATGTAAGTTCAAGTTATGAATATATACATATTAGAATAGAAAAAATTTTTAAAACACATTTTACTTTTAAAAAATTATTTTTTAAAATTTAAACTAACTATAACACTAATTATTTTTAATAGTAATATTAAATATGTATATCAAATATATTGTCTCTAATAAGACTATCAATAATAATTACAAATACAACTACATTATAATTATGAACAAGAACATCAAAATTTTTAATTTTTTTCATAATTCTAAATATTATTGAAATTTTATATTAAAAAATAATATTAAAAAAAACTTTTCATTTATATTTTTAATATTATTTTTATATTATAATTTTTTTATACTCCCTCAAAGCAAGATTAATATGAAAAACATTCTCTTTACGCTGCTTCATATGACGAGCTTCTTTCTAGTGATCGATCTCATGAATCATCATTGATAGAGTAGTAATTACACTAATCCTCTCAAATGCTACCAATTATATAGTCTGGCAACAGGAATACATAACATGGCGAGCGAACACTAATTTTATTTATGAGGAAAAAACACCCAGTAAGGATGAAAATGGCCCCATGTAAATTCAGGAGGTAACTGCGGAGTCTATCTAGGAACCTTATGTATTTTAGTCCAGAGTACTAACCACCAGGATAAAAACTGGAAAGACATTATATTATAATATAATTATAGAAAATACAAAAATGAAATAAAAAATACATTATAATATTATATAAAACAATAATTATTAAAATTTTTCTATTTTATGGACTTACACTAAATTATAATCTATAATTATATAATAATTTTCATGTTTGTAAAATATTATATATATCATCATTAAATTTTTATAAAATAATTTAATCATTTATATAAATAATATATTAGAGTCTTTGATATTATTCTTAAAGCTATTCAATATATTATGAAATAAATTAGAAAATGTTATTTTAATACTTAATACACCTTTTTCAATAAGCATTTATAAATTCATATCATAATCTTTTTTTTTTTTTTTTGACATAAATTGATATTTTTTTTATGAAATTATATAGATTTATAATTGAATTAAAGACCATTTAATTATATCAGAGGCTTTGACTTAACAAATAATCAAATAATCAAAACATTTTAATAATAATAATATTTTATTTAAATTTATGTTTTAATTGGCTTTAATTCAAAAAGTTTTTCTTTCATCAAAAATATTAGAATTTTGAAAATAATTTATTACTATCTCCAAATATTAATTGATAAAGTTTGAAAAAAATTTTTCTATTAAATTGTATTAATTCATATTTTTTCTTTCCATGTACATTGGTTTATATATATAATATAATATAATTTATAACAGCATTGCTTGTTATAATTCTTAAATACCATTATCCTCTTGTCTACTAATACCCTACAACTTTGCAATAAATTTATTTATAGAGATTTAAAATACAACTTTCATTTCAAATTACTTTTTTCTAAAATACAATCCCAAGTTTATTTGATAATTCTTGTATAATTGAAACTTAGTTTTTTCTATATCATTTTTTAGTATAAAATCTTTAATATTTAATTTTTCTTTATTCTGTAAAATAAATTTTAATAAATATAATTCATTAGTATGATCAAAATATTTTTCTTTAATCTAAAAATTAATTATGAAAATTATTAAGTTTACTTTTATTGTATTTTATCATTTAATATAGATTACTATAATAATTTATATAATGAAATTTTTTTCTATTTGCAATATTTATTCCCTCCAAAATTAAATCTTACAGTAAATATTTTTTAGATAAATACTATTATTAAAAGCATAAAATTCATCAGCATATTTTAATAATTCATAATCATATAAAAATTCACACCCAAAGCAATATATATTTTTTTTAAAATATATCGCTTTAATATACTCACAATGAATAACTTTTATAATATATGGTTTATTTTCTTATCTATTATATATATTAATTTATTTACTTTTTTATGTAGATATTCATTTTTATATACTCATTTATATTTTATTAAATTATTTATTTAACTATATATATATATATATATTTTTATATTTATTTAACTGTGTAAGTCTATATCAACTTCTTCTATAAAGAATAAATATAATTAAAACATTAAAATAAAAATAATAATTAATCAATAAATAAATAAATAATATGACAATAATGATAATCTTTATATACAGTTTTATTATCATAATTTGGATTAAATATTAAAATAAGGATTGAAATACTATCAAATTACAATTAACTTTTAAAAAATTATGCGCTTTAAATTACTAATATTACAAGTACTTCCAATTTTATTAAAATTTACTTAAAAAATTATGCGCTTTAAATTACTAATATTACAAGTACTTCCAATTTTATTAAAATTTACATTTTATATTTACATTTGGTAATAAATACTCTTAAATTTTTAAAAATAATAACTTATTTCATAAATTAAATATTAATATATTTTCAATTTTCAAATTCAATATTTTCTTTATTACATTTATCTTTAGGTAAGGATCAGCAATGTATAAAAGAGGGTTGCGGCCTCCAATATACGGGTTTACATTAATCAAAGAAAACTCATATAACAACCCTTTTTGCATCATTTTTACTTGAAGAAATGCATTTTGCATTTCTTTCAGGTAAGAATTTACCTACAGATGAATGTAAAGATTAAAAGTAAATCTAAGCAAATCATTTTTATAAAATATTTTAAAAAATATTTCTTGATAAATTTTAATGAGTTATTTTTAACCAATCAAATTAATTTTTTAAAAATTTTAAAATGTTATTATTAAGAAAATAAAACAATTTCACTTTATAAATTCTAACAAAAACTCTTTCATTTATAATATTATTTTAAAATTTATATATAACAAAAACTCTTTCTTTTATAATATTATTTTAAAATTTATATATAACAAAAACTCTTTCATTTATAATAATATTTTAAAATTGAATAAAATTGAAATTAAATTTAATGTCATTTAAATACATATATATAAAAAAAAAAAAAAAAAAAAAAAAGGAATTTTATATTAAAATATTTTTAATTATTTAAATTGAATATGAAATATTTACTTAAATGCTTTTTTATTAAATTTTTATTAAATAATATTATGTTATCTCTTGAATATATATATAAATAATATTCCATATTAATTATCATTATTATTTCATATAATTTTTAAATTTACTATAAATGTATTTTTAATTTTAATAATATAATTAGATTAATGTTCATGTCTATTTGACGGTCTATAATATAATAAAAAATAAAAATAAAAAAAAAAAATTATTTTTTATAATAAAATATCTGTTTTTTTTTTTTTTTTTAAATAAAATTTGAATTTTGTAATTTATATATTAATTAAATAATTTAGAATTTTGTAATTTATATATTAATTAAATAATTTAGACTAGTGTTTCAGTTTCTTTTTTCATATATTTTTCATATATATTAAGTTGAGATACATAACGTATAAACCAAGCTAACCCAGATGATATAATAATAATTCCTATGAACCATAAAATAGAAGCATATACCGGTTGTTCATAGACTTCTAAAAATGGATAAGGGCCTATAACTACTTTAATTATATTTAGGAATGTTAATATTATTGCATAAATAATTGTTGGAATTATTGCTAAACCAATACTTTTTACTGTTAATTCTCCTTCTTCGAATATACAAAATGAAATAAAAGATATTATTGGACAAAGTATATGATGAAACATTTGTGGACCTCTGATTAATAAATCGTCAACTAAACTGTCTTTAATAGCCATTGGAACCAATACAGTCATGACGATAAAAAATGTTAATGTCAAACAGTTTGTTGTCATATAACGAAGTAATCTTATCCAATTTGGTAATTCAATACTTTTTGTTTTAAAGTAATACATAGAATAAGTGGCACTAACAATCATAGCAAAAACATTGGATAATACAGTGAAATAAATGAAATTATAAAAACCGCCATCAAGAAGACATAATATTAATCCAATTATTTCAAAAATAAAAATTATTACGTTTAAAATAAAACCTATTTTTCCTTTCATTTTATTTTTTAGATTTAAAATTTTCTATTTTTTTATTTTATTTTTATAATTTAATTTTTTTATTCTTTATATATAATAAATGATAATATTATAATAAATGATAATATTATAATAAATGATAATATTATAATAAATGAAAATATTATAATAAATATAATTAATTATAAATCACGCCATACTTTATTATTAAATTTTCATTTATAATTAATTTTATTATTATTAGTATTGTTTTTTATTTGGTTGTTATTTTTATATTATACTATTTTATATTATTACCTTTTTTTTATTTGTTTTTAATAATATTTTTTTCATATTATTAATTTTTTATTTTATTTTTAAATTTAATTATTATTAAAATTTATTTTATTTTATTTTTTGAATAGGATCAATTTCATATTTTAAATTATATTAATGAATAACCTTTTAGTTTATTCATTTCAATTTTTTTTAAAAAGAAAATATATATATTAATCTTTTTATTTTATTTTATTTTATTTTATTTTATTTTATTTTATTTTATTTTATTTTATTTTATTTTATTTTATTTTATTTTATTTTATTTTATTTTATTTTATTTTATTTTATTTTATTTTATTTTATTTTATTTTATTTTATTTTATTTTATTTTTTTTTTTTTTTTTTTTTTTTTTTAGAATTCAAAGAAAAAAGTATAAAATATTTATATATACTTTATATATAATTATGTTCTTTAGATTTGTATAAAATATAACATTACTATTTTATATTATTTTATTTTATAATAATTTTAGTTTTATAATTTAATTTTTATTTATATTTTGAAAATGATCGAAATATATAAAAAAGGTATTAATAATAGAATAATCACCTATCAATAAATATTATTGATAGTAATAATAATGATAATAATTTAACTTTATAACAATTTTTTTTAATATATTAATATATTCATTAATATATTATTTTGATTATAAAGTTTATAATACTTAACATATTTTGAAAATAGTAATTATTTGAATCTAAATAAAATTTTATTTTTATAAAACTTTATTTTTCAAATTTTTATTAATAAGCAGATATCTTTTTATAAATTAAAAAAAAAAAAAAATAAAATAAAATTAAATAAAATAAAATAAAAAAAATAAATTTCGGAAAACTTTAAAATAAATATATATATATAAATAAAAATTTTATATATATATTTTTTATTTTCTTTTATATATAAATTTTATAATAAAATTAAATTATGTAGTATACTTGTTTTAATATTTTAATTTTAATTTTTGATTATGCATAATTTATTAAGACTTATTTCCTTTACTATCGTATATGGTATATATATATATTGCTTACTAATTTATTTAATAATAATTTTTATTGGAATCTTAAGATATTAAATTATTTGATTACTATATATAATAATATAGGATTAATAATAATATGTACAAAAGCTAATGGTAAAAAAAACTATATATAATAAAATCTAATAATGAAAAATAAATTTTATATATAATAGTACTAATTATAAATTTTATTTCTAATTTAATCATTATATGATATATAAAACTAAAAAAAAATATATATATATTAATTAAAAGATGTTATTTTTGATTCTGAATGTTTAGTACAAAATGAATTATATATAAATGAAAATGATAAAATAGAATTTTCTTTTACAATAGAGAATGCTTCATCAAAATTAAATGTAACATTTATGTCAAATAATTCTGATCAATTTAATATCGAGCCTCAAAATATTATCATAGATAATAATCAAACACCAAATATAAATAACAATATGACTTTATATGGATATAATTATGGATCATCAACACTTCATTTAAATATTAAACCTTTAGATGAAGGTGATCAAAAAGAAATAAATAAAACAATAAAAGTTAATGTACTTCATTCAGAAAAAAAGTTATTTGATTCCTTACTTATAGCGTTCACTGTTTTTTTTCTATTCTTTGTAGGAACAGGAATGCCTTTAGGTTTGTTAATTTGATATTATTTATTAATGATTTAATTTATATAATATTAATAATTAAACCAATAATTATATATATATATATATTTTTATTAAAAGCTACTGTAATAAAATCACTGAAAGTTAATAAAGCAAAACCTTTAATAGCAGGTATACTCTCTCAGATTATTATTGTTCCGTTAATTGGTAATAATAAAATTATTATAATTTACAATTAATATTTTTTTCATTTTATATTAATAAAATATTATAATTAATATATATATATATATATATATTTTTTTTTTTTTTTTTTATTTTATATTAATAAAATATTATAATTAAAATATAAATAATTATAAAGCCTATGGGTTATCAAAAATTTTTCAATTAAATGATATATCCTCATATAGTGTAATGATGATAGCAAGTAGTCCGGGTTCATTGTATGCTACTATTCTTGTGTACTATATTGGTGGAGACAAACCTTTATCAATTTGCTTATGTTTAATTTCAACATTATTAAGTAATAGAAATTTAAGGCATATTATTAAATATATATAATTATAATGAAATATTAATAAATTATTTAATAAAAACAAAAAAATAATAAAGGTACAATAACATTTCCTTTAATTATGGCACTTTCAGGTCTTATAAATAATATTAATCTGAGTAATTTTATACCGGTAATTTAAAATAATAATAAAATAAAAGTTTTAAATTATTTTTTATTGAATTTTTATTATTTAATAAGTTTATTATTAAAATATATAATTAAAATTAATATATATTATATACTGTATATTACTATTGTATTTATAGATATGGCAAACTTTATCTGCGTCGTTTATGCAATTAATTCCTATATCAATTGGATGGATAGTAGCTTATTATTTCCCTATAGTATCAATGTATTCATCAAAATTATTACCTCTTGTTGGAGCATTAGCATTATTAACTACAATTATTTCTTCTTTTTTAAAAATGGGTACTTCTTTTTTAGAACAATGGGAAGTATATGTTATATCTATAAGTATATCGTTAGTAAGTTATTCTTTAGGATGGATTCTTTCAAAATTAATAAAATTAAACCCATTTCAATGTCGGTCTGTATGTTTCCATGTAGGTATGCAAAATACAACCATTCCAATTGCAATTATTCAAGTATCCACTGGATGCTTATCACCATTTCTATCGATATTTCCAGCACATTATTCAGTATACAATATGATTATTGGAATAATAATATTTTTAATATTCTTATTTTTCTTTTCTGTTGTTGAAACTGTTGTTGAAGATTCGGAAATTATAGAATATAGAAAAAGCTTAGAAAATCAATTAGCTGAAGTTGAACATAAAACTGAGAATCCTAATAATAGGATGATAAGTGTGATAAGTAATATTTCTATTATTAATGATTCTTCATCCGAAAAATCGACTGAAACTAATGAAAGTTTGAAAAAAGCAAAAATTAATATATGAAGTTAAATCCATATATTTTAATTTAATAAAATATATTTTTCTATCAATTGTAATTGAAGAAATAACAGCAATGAAAAAATAAAATAAAAAAATATGTATATTATTAATATGATGTAATATTAATAATTATATGAATAATATTTTCATATAATATTTTACAGAGTAAATATATATATATATATTAATAATTGAATACTATTTTTTTTTATTTCAATTTTTAAATAAATGACTATTTTTTTTATACATATATATATTAATTTAAAAATCATCTAATTCAACAGTAATAATACTAAATATATATATATATATATATAATTAGTTAAAAATATATAGCACATAAATAGTTTAATATAATAAATAATATTATCTTAAATTTATTATCTTTATCAATATAATAAGATTGAATATTAATACAAATTATTATTTATGTATATATTATAGAAGTTAAAATATCTAATAAATATAAAATTTTTTTTTCAAAATTTTAATGGTTTAATAATTTCTATATCTAATATATATTAACAAAATTAATTATATACAATATATATTTTATTAATATAAAAATAAAATATATTTTATTTTAGTAATGATTTAAGTGTTTCCAGCAAAACAATAATGGGGAATATTTAATAAAAATTTCTAATAATTTAAAATTTTAATTTACTTAGATATCACTACTTATAATCATTAATTATGGCTGTTTATAGGAAAATAATCGTAACAATCAAGTTGAATCAAAATGGTACGGCGATGTTTTTTTTGGTGTCATTTTGTACCTTATTGGTGCTGTAATTATTATTTTGACAGTTAATATTTACTACTAATTTTGTTGTAACTCATAGTAGAGATATTTACGAAACACGGTATGTCTGACAGCAAAGACTTTGTTTTGGATTATACCACAAATCAAAAACCTAGTTTAAGGTTAGCGAGAAGACGTTTACGATAATATTGATAGTATATACGATAGCATGATTCGTATATTTGTACAAAATAACGCCTACAACAAGACCATATTATTAAAGCTGTTGTCACACACTTAGTAGCTCTCAATATTGTTGGTAAAAACTTTCGATAAGTTCATCGAAAGCCGATTATTGGATGCGAACTTTGTTGAGAAAGAGAGAGAGTATGATATTTTCAAATAATGTTTTCACCATGATCGTAAATTAGTATATAGATTGTATAAATCTTGTCATGGTTAGCAATAATACTAAAAACGCCTTGATGAATGATGAGTTATAGTCTTGGATTATTTAGAAACAAACTTTTACTTTAGTCTTATAAAAATTCAGTAGAAACCAAGGGGTTTCCACTGAGTTTTTATAAAACACCATGTGTATTTTAGTAAAGAAATATTTTCTCTTTTATTTTTTTTATTTTATTTCTCTTTATTTTTTTTTTTTTTTTTTTTTTTTTTCCTACTTTTTTCTTTTTTTTTTCTCTTTAGTTTTATTATTTATTTATTACTACTTAACAGTAATAATTACTACTCTTTTTATTATTTAATATTTTTATTTTCTTTAAATTTAAACAATAATCAATTATTTAAAATTAAAAGATTTTTAAAGAATTATTGAATTAATTTAATCAATAATTCTTTTATTTTTTTTTCTGCTATTTTTATAAATAACAACATAATGTTTATATTTAATTTAATTAAAATTAAATATGAAATAAATATATATATAATTTTTTATTAAAACTTGGTTATTTCGAGTTAAATACAATTTCATTTTCGAATTAATAAAATAAGTAAATTAATTACTTTTGGAATAAAAAATTATAATAATTAACTATTTAAAATTTTATAGTAATGTTTAATTTTTAAAAGGATTTTGTAAAATAACAGCAATAAATTCTTTAATATTTAATAATTGTATTTAATTAATTTGATTTTTTTTATAATTAATAATTTATAGATGAATAGTTTTAATATCATTAATATTTCTAATTTAGAAGATAGAAAAATAATTAAAATATATAATTAATAATTTATATTTATAATGGATTATTAATTCATTCATTATCAATTTTATATCTTTCTAGTTTTTATCCTGATTAATACTCTGGAATGACACACATAAGGTTTCTGGATAGACTCTACAACTACCTCTTGAATTTATATGGGATGATTTCATGCTCCCTGGGTATTTTTCCTTATAAATAAAATTGGTGTTTGCTCGCCATGGTAAGTATTCCTGTTACTAGACTATATAATTGCTAGTGCAGAGAGCACTTGATCTGCGAGAGAATTAATGTAGTTGTTCCTCCTTTGATGATGGTTCAAGAGATCACTAAAAAGAAGTCTGCCGTATAAAGCGTCGTACAGGGAACGTCTTTCATATTAATCTTGCTTAGAGATAAATATGCGTAGATACATTGTCCTCCCCTTTCGTTAACCCCAAGTAATCCTTAATCCTAAGAGAGTTGGGTAAGTACTGTCACTTAATATATTTAGAAGGGAATTCCAAGCATATAGGTTCATATGCATGTAGATAAATTCTACAAAAACAATCTTTTTAATATGTAATTACTAAGTGAGCTAGTACATATCTCTTTTGGGTTAGGTTATATTGTCCTCTTTTCAAAAGGACGTTAGAAACTGGTGAGGCACTCCGAGAAAAAGTGTACCAGTAAATTATCAGCGATAAAATGTATGTCAGAGCACTAATACTGAACACTCAATAAGGCCATCCAGTAGAAACAATATCCTCCTATACGAAAGCATATCAAAGTGTTGTGATTACCTTAATATTCCCATGAATTGAGGAGGGCTAAAGGTCGGTACACACTGTAAATCAAAAAAATTTTTTTGTTAATTCTAGTCTAAAAAAAATAAAATACAATGTATTAAAATATTGTTTTATTATGGGAAATGGTATATTAATTATTATATATTTTTTATTTTTATTCATTTAATAATTTTGTATAAAGTACTTTTAATAATGAAATAATAACATGATTTTTGAGTTATAATTAATTATTTCATTATTGTATATTATAAATATTATAATTTTTTTTTTTAAAATACTTAGTAATATATTAATAAATTATTAGATTTTAATTTTCATAATTATTATATTCATATATATTAAAATTAAAAATTTTTTTTTTAATTGATTTAAAATAGAGAAAATTTTAGAAAAATATTATAATATTCATAGGTAAAAAATTATTTTTGTTACACGAATAATAGTTTAATATATCTAAATGTATTTTCATTACTATAATTGCCTATTTAATATAAATAAAAAAAGTTTGACTAAAATTTAAATTAATAATGAAAATAGAAAATAATATGAACAATTATAATAATAATAATTGTAATAGAATAAAAAAAAATTTCTTAACTAAAAAAATAAATAAATAATAAAAAAAAAAAAAAAACAGTAAAGAACTACCATAATTATTTGATTAAAGATCGTTTTTATAATTTTGTAACCATATTTTTGTCTATCAAAGGAAAAATTATTCATTATTTATGTTTCAATATAGACTTTTTAATAATCAATGGTATAATTAAATTAATATTTATATATATTTAAAATTCTAATAATGATTCAAATAAGTATATACAATAAAAAGTTATAAATAACTACCAAAAAATATAGTAATTTAAACATTTGAATATTTTATACTAAATGAATTTTACATTTGTAAAAAAATTAATATATATGCATATTCAATTATAAAAAATTTTAAATTTATTATTTAAAATATAATATTAATAATTCCCTAAATAATATTATATTTTTACATAAAATATTGTACAACAAAAGAATAAAAATTTATTTATTTATGTAATATTTATATTGTGGAAAAAAACTTATATTTTTTTTTTTTTTATAAAAGGAAGTTAAATAAATCAATATTTTAATCCATAGTTATTATTACTATAATTAATGCTATCATAGTAAAAATATTTATAATTATGAATAAAATATATTATTATTTTTTTTTTATTATTTTTGTTATTAATATTAATATTAATAATAATATTATTATGTAAAAAAAAAAAGTGTGAGATAATTTTAAATTTTTTATTCATCTTATTTTTTATGTTTAAATATATAATTCTACATGTTTAATAGTGTCTGATACATCTTTAAATAATAGAATTATATTATTATAATTATAATAATTATAATAATACATGTTTATATTCTCAGGCTTGCTATGTTATCACTAAATAAATTTTCAAATGATAATTCATTAGTCCATTCGTATATATTATAAAAATCATCATTTTCAATATCATCAATATTTATATCCTCTTCTATACTAATATTATCTTCACTATATTCTGTAGAATCACTAGTTGAATCATAATTGCTTGAATTTACATCATTATCTGAGGATTCTTCCTCTATATTTTCTTTATCTATTATATGACCCAATGGTTTGTTTATATTATCATTTTTTTAATTATTTTTTTTATCAGTATTATTATTTAAAATAATCATATTAAATAAATTAGTAATCAAATAATATTAATTAAAATAATATATATAATAATTAAAATAATAATAATAATAATTCATTATATAATATTTTAATTTTATATTAGATCAATATATATAATATACAATTATAGAATTTATTAATAAAAAATATGTAATATTTATATCTATACTTTTATTTTTAAAATTTATATTATTTTCGCAATTTTCAAGCTTGGCTTGCTGGTACATTTTCTTCATTTTATTAATTCTTTTCTTATACTTTGCAATATTTGATTTTTTCTTACTAACTAAGTTTGTTTTTTTTCTATTAATTTATTGTTAAAATAAAGCAATGTATAAAATAAATATATATATATATATAATTTTAAAAGGTTTATTATAATAATTAATAATAATTTAAATAATAATAATAATAATAATAATAATAATAATAATAATAATAATAATAATAATAATAATAATAATAATAATAATAATAATAATAATAATATATTTAATCTTCCTTTTTTTCTTTGTTAAATATGTATTTTATTCGACAATATATAAATAATTATTTATTTACCTTTCATTATTAATTTTATTATTAGTTTTTTTTATATTTGGGTTATCTACTTTTCTTAAAGTTGAATTTATTACTTTTTTATTTGCTATACGATTATTTCCAGAAATAGATGAATAAAATGTTTTAGTTTTCTCATATATATTGCATATTTCCTTTTCATACATTGGAATAATTACAGCTTATATTAAAAAATATCATATATAATATTATTATTTAGAATTAATACAACTAAACATCATAATTATTATTGTTGTTATTTAAATATTAAGTATTTACATAATGTAGATAATTCTCGCCATCCATTATTTCTTCCACCTAAATAAATTGGTTTTTTATCCAATGAATTTAAATACTAAAAAAAAAAAAAATATATAATATAAAAATTTATAAATTAGCTTGAATATTTAATATTAATTCAATTTAAATAACAAATACGATAAAATAATTTCATGAAGCTTATATTTACTTGGATATATTCTTTCTTATTAGTTACATTATAAAGTTCTGATATATCACAACTATTATTCCATACATTGTCTTTATTAGTAATTTTTTCAAAATTTCTCTTCCCCATTAATTTATATGCATCATGATATGCCTTTACATTATATATATTTATATATTAAATTTAATATAATTTATTATTATCATATTTAGAAAAAAGTTTTGGATATAATAACACATATTTTTGATAATAATGAAAATCTTTTATTCATCATTATTATTACATTCGAAAAACAATCGATTATTTTATATCCACTGTAATATTGTATATTTTGTCCATTACTAAAGATTTTATAATAAATATAAGGTGGAAATACTTCACCTCCAAATCTTAAAAATATTGTTATTTTAAAAAAATTTTTTTTTCAGTTATGTTATTATGTTATTATTTCTTTATTATTATATATATATATATATTAAAGTGAATATTTAAACAAAAATAAAATAAAAATAAAGAGAATTAAATTAATATAAATAATTACCTAAATCTAATCTGAAAATTATTAATAGTATAATAAGTACAAATAAATTAATAATTAAAAAATATATATATATATATTTAAATATTTATTGTTGTTTATTGTTATTAACATTAATTATTATTGTATTAATAATAAACAAACATATAAATTGAATACCTTTCCTCGAGATAATGGATCATTAAATAGTACTGATTCTCTTGGATTTAATTTTCTTAAAATTTCATCAGTCCATAATTTTTCCTTTAAATTATAAAATATATTTTTTATGTTATTGATGTATATTAATATATATATATACAATTTTAAGATTTTATTAATATTAAATTAATACAATTTCATATAAAGAATTTTTTAAAATCCGAAATGTTTTTCTATTTAAATATCTTTTCCATGCTCGAACAATAATAGCTTTTGCATAAAGTCTCAAGTCTATAAAATCTTTAATAAATTGTATTTTATAATTTTAAAAATAAATAAACAAATAAACAAATAAAAAATAAAAAAAAAATTAAAAAAAAAGTGTGTTTATATATATATATAGTTTTAAATTTATATTCACATAATAATATATTTTTTATCATTTATAATTATAATTACTATTTTTCCCTTTATCTATTTTTATATTATTTTCAAAATAATTAGTATTATTTGTGTTAATAGGAGTATTTGGTGGTATAATTTCATAATCGTTAACATCATTGTAATCCATTTTAGTTTAACTGTTAAATTTCTTCTATTCTCTTACTTTAATAACCATGATTTTAATAGCAATAAAAAAATAATATTTTTATATAAATATTAAATATTAAATATTAAATATTAAATATTAAAAATAATAATTATAAAAATACATAATTTTATAAAAAATTTTCTCCTATAAAATTCCTTAAAAAAATTATTAATTTATTAAATTAAAAAGATTATATTCATTAAATAAATTTAAATTGGATAAATAAACTCTAATAATATAAGATTAAGATAATCATCATAATTTATGATAATTTTTTTTTTCTTTTTATTTTTTTAGATTAGGAATAAACTTTATTTAATAATATTTATTAAAAAAATTCATGAAAATAAAATACATGAAATTTTTTATATTAATATTAAATAACTACATTATGACCTCTAATTTTTCCCAATCATGTGTATAAAAATTATCAGAATTTTTTCTTTGCTTTAAAGTTTCGACTTTGACGATTTTGACAACAGTAGGTCTAATAGTATTCAAATTGATCATAGTATAAAAATCACTAATCACACCTTTTTTTTTTAATCCAATCTTTAAGATTTGTGGATATTTTAGTAAAAGACGTTAAATAAAATTTTTTAAATCAAATTTAAACATCCTATATATAATTGATATAATCGAAGGAGTACTTGAATAATGAATATTTTCCTAGTAAAACTTCGGTATTTCTCCAAAGAAGTTTATTATTCTTTTTGCGTATTGCTAATCTATATGCATTTTGCGTCCATGAATAATGAGAAGTTGTTGGTATATTTTTTAGCAAAATGGGAAATAATACAAGACTCTTTTCTATTTTTTAAAACATAAAATTATTGCCTCAACACAAAAACTAGCTATGGGTGGTATAAATGGTTCCTTAGACATATTATGAATAGTACTATTGGAGGTTTTATTTTTAAACCCAAAGCTCAAAAACAAACCTCGTTTAAATGCATATTGGGTTTTTTTAGTGTTCTTTTTATTTGATCCTAATGATGATGCATAATAAAGAACTGAATTAAGAACAAAGGAGATTAGAATATGAGTTTTAACCATATAATTTATTTTACTTTTCATCTTAGCAATAATAAGCTTTTTTGAAGTCAAAAAAAAAACAAGAAAAGTTAATTGATTATTAAATTTCCTTCTTTGGCAAAATTTCAAAAATGGAGACAAATAAACTAATACATTTTTCTTTATTTCTAAAACTAAACTGATCTGGTCTAATATACCGATATAAATTTCGATTAAATGACCTATTTTATCTTTAATGTACCCAGGTGATTGAGGAAGAGAGAAAAAAGGTTTAGAGATTTTCTATAATTCAGACCAATCATGTTGAGTATCATTTTTTAAGATACGAATGTATCTTAAAAATGATGCCAATAGAATAAATCAATTTTAAATCGAATTATCCTAATATTCCTCTTAATATTAATGATATAATCATAAAGGACCTTTTATTCTTTAGAAAGATCACAGAGTTCTCAAAATTAAATAAATCCCTTTTAAATTTGAAATTTTTAATCCTTTTATAAAATAAATGCTTTTCATGATATAAGTTTCAAATGTAAGCACGGCAATGGAATGCTGAATCTTGTAGACTTTTATGAACTCTTGCTTGAATTTCATCACCTACTTCATTGACTGTAAACAAGAAGTTTCTTTACCATTGCGTTAGAGTCCAGATTATCATTATATTTAAATTCATCCTGTAAACATGTGAATTTATTAAGAGAGATAACTGCTTCTTGTTTATCCTTACAAATTCTACTAGACCCATTAATTCTTTTACCATGAGGTGGGTAGTAAAACCATCAGAAGATTCTATTTTTAACACTAAAGAGTAAGTGGTAAATAATCAGAGATATCATTACAAAGAGTTGCATACAAAAGTAATATTTATATAATCTTTTTATTTATAGTTAACAACTTTAAAATCAATACAAGAATTCTTTCCATAATTACATTTACTATTAATCACAAATCATAATTAGAATAATTAAAAAGAAAAAAAAAATTAATAATAATAATAAAAATAAATAAATTAATTAATTAAATAATAAAACACAACAAAAAATAATATAAACTTTATTATAAATTAATATAATATATAACATAATATATAATAATCATAAACCTTCATTAGTAAAATTATAAGGAAAATATATATATATATTAAAAATTTTTTTTTTTTTTTTTTTTTTTTTTTTTTTTTTAGACAGGGAAGAGAATACACTTCCATAACTTTATTAATTTTATTTTAAAAAATACATGTAGGTGAAAAGTACATTTGAAATTAAAAATAAAAATTTTAAAAATTAAAAAAATAAAAAAGCTCAAAAATACTATGTATTTCGGCAAGTTGTACTATGCGGGAATTTTTCCCTTCCTAACAAATAAAAAAGAAATAAAACCTAGAAGTAACATCTTTAAAATAGATAGTGTGGTGTCCACATATATTAAAATAAATTAAATATAAATTAAATATATAAATAATCATTAAAAAATTTAAAGACTTTTTTAATTTTCTAATATTAAAATTTTATTATAAAAAAAATTTTTATTTATTTAGTTTACTTTTTTTTTAATTATTTATTTTTATTTTTTTATTATTATTGTTTTTTTTATTATTATAATTATTATTTTATTTTATTGATTATTTTTAGATTTATTATATTTTGATTATTTTGTTTTGATTTATTTTATAATTATTTTAATTTTCTTTTTTATAAGTATTTAATTTATTTAAATTTGTATATATAAAGAAATAAAAAATCTAAAAAAAAAAAAAAAGAAATTTTATAATATTTATTCTTTCTTTTGCATATATATTTTTTGTTTTGTTTTGTTTTTTATGTTTAAAAAGATTTCAAATATCTATAATTATTATATTTTAATAACTTAGTTTATTAAATAATATATATAAGAAATAGAAAAAAAAAAAATAAAAGATTGTTAATATATCTAATTTTTATAGTTATATTATTTGTATTTTTTTCTTTCAATTTCTTTATATAATTTTTTTATATTTAATATATTTATTTTATTCTAAAAAAAAAAAAATTGTTTTTTATCAATTTAATTGTTGAGGTTATCTTGTGATGATAATTTAGCTTCTAAGTTTTTAAGAGCTTCTTCTTTAGCAAGTAATTCGTTTTGTCTAGCAGTAAGTTCAGCTCTAACCTTAAGTTCTCTTTCACGAAGTCTTTCCTCTTCCCTTCTAAGCTGTTCTTCCTTTAATCTATTTTCTGGAAGATCACTATTAATAGTTACAAAATAAAAAAATAAAAAAAAACAAAAAATAAAAAAAAAAAAAAGCAATAATAAAAATATTTTTAGTTTATATCACATTATAAGATTTATAATCTTTTAATTCAAATAATAAAAAAAACAAAATAAAAAATAAAAATGATAAAAAATTATATATACCTATCTAAATCAACGACACCTTCACGACTAAGCTTTTCGGTACGGTATTGTTCATAAAGAATATCATGAGTAATTTCCTTCAAATCTTGAAGATGAGAACTTATTTATTTTGTATAAAGCATATATATAATAATTAGTATATATATAACTTATTATATACATATAATAAGCTTAATTTACCTTAATAACATATATCTTAATTTAGAGAAATCACAGTGCTTAACATTATCAACTTAATAATAATATTAAATAAATAATTAATTAATTAATATAATTTCATTAAAACATTAATAAAAAAAAAAAATTCATTTTCAATTATACCTTCAACAACACCCCATGGATATTGACGGCATCTAACTCTACGACCGTTTACTATAACTTCTTCTTCACTACCAACTACAGCAAATGGTAATAATGCCTATTTTATATAATAATAGTAATAATAAAATATTATTTTAATAATTTAATAATTTAATAAATATATATATATATATATATTAAAAAAATATTACTCTAAGTTCATTGTTTTCTTCAATAGTTTCATCATCATCAATTTCATCATCATATGGGAAATTATAGATTGGAATCTTATAATATTCAATATCTTCCATAACCTTTAAAATTTATTATTAAATAATTTGTAATAATTAATATAATTTATTCATTCTTATTGTTTTATTTTTAAACTATTAATTATAAAATATTTACTCTTTTCTTGAAATCAACTAATTCAGCTGGTGAAAGTGAATCTGCTTTAGCAATAACTGGAATAACATTAACACGAGAACCTAAACGTCTCATAAATTCAATATCTAATTCACGAAGGCTGATAAAAATAATAATAAAATGTTATTAATAGTCTAATCTACAACCAAATTTTGACATTAATAAAAATTTTCATTTAATTAACAATTTATTTTAAAATATTTACGCATGACCAGTTGGTGGAATAAAGTATAAGCAGGCATGAACACGTTCATCCTTTTTAAATTAATAAAATTATAATACATCATATATTTTGCTTAATATATAATTTCTCTTTTAACAAATTATATTATTTTTTTATATCTATTTACTTGATGTTTTGGATTACGTCTAATTCTTGATTCTTCGGATAAAACATAATCATATTTAGCTTCAATATAATTTAAGATATCATTAAAACTAATATATATATTAAAATATATAAAAAAATTATTAATAATAATAAATTTCACTTTTTAACATACACAATTAATATCTAATTTATTAAAATAATAATTTATTACCATCTTTCATTGTTAATATTATCACCAAAACCTGGAGTATCTACAATAGTTAAAGATAATTTAATACCATCTTCCTCTAAATCAACTGTAACTGGAGTAATTTCGACAGTTTTTTCAACAGCAGCTTGTTCTGGGTTAGAATAATCTTTTTTTTCAAAAACGTTGGATTCACATAAAGTGTTAATGAATGTAGACTTACCAAGACCGGAAGCACCTTTTATTATTTAACATGAATGTAACATTAGTATTTCAAAATTTATTTAAAAAAAATCTTATAAATTATATAAAATATTTATGAAACATACCAACGCTCAAAATGGTAAAATTTAAACCCTTTTTAACATTCTTTCGTCTGATAATGGCCTTAATAGTATATAAATAATAATATATCACATAAGTATTTACTAATATAAATATAAATTACTTTTGCATTTCTAAAAACTTACCATTCTATATATTTTATTAAATATATTTTTCTTATAAAAAAATTGATATTGACAAACTAAATAGGAATTAATATAAATTACTGAATATTATTTATTTATTTATTTATGAAATAAGTTTCAAAATATTTTTATTTTGAATATATTATTTTAGATTTAGATAAATTTATCCAGTTTGTTTATTGTTATAATAAAATCCCAATATAAATTTTATGTATTTATTAAATATTTTTAATTTATAATTTATTATTATTTATTATTAGTAGAATTAAAAATAATATATGAATGTATATAATTAGTATTTTTATTAAGTAAAATAGAAATACTTATTTATTTAATAAATTATTATCAAATTCTATAATATAAATAGATAAAAAAAATAAAAAAAATAAAAAAAATAAAAAAAAACAATAAAAATAAAAATTGAAGAAATCAAATTTGTTTATTTATTTGTTTATTTTGTAAATAATATTTAGTATTTTGATTTTAAATTTAATTTACTTTCTTCTAAATTTTATTGAACTAAAAATAAAAAAATATTTAAATTTATCATTATAGTATGTGTCTGATAATTATATTTTTAATTTTTTTTTTTTTTTTTTTTTTTGTTTTTTTTTGTTTTTGTTTTTGTTTTTGTTTTTGTTTTTGTTTTTTTGTTTTGTTTTAAAAAAATATTTATATAAACAAAAGATTAGATGAATATAAATATACTTTATTTACTATTTTGTTTTTCTAATTGTTTTAAAAAATTTTAGTTTTATTTAAAAAATATTATATCCAATGCAGCATATAATATAATTTCAATAGTTCTTCTTTAAAAATATCGATAAATATTTTATAAATTTTAATTATCGCCTTACAGTTTACTTCCTAATTAGAATTAGTAATAATAAATATTGATTAATATTTTTGTTATTATTATAAGGAAGAAATTATAAATAATTTTAAAAAAAAAATAAATATAGATATTTTGATTATTAATTTTTTAAAATTTTATTTACTATTATTATTTAATATTTTATTATATTATTAATATAGATTCTCATTATAAATATTATTAATATTTGATTTATTTATTATATATTATATTATAATCAATATATTATTTTTGATTAACTTAATTAAAATTGTTTATATATACTAATATTAAATAGAAATGTATTATATATACATTACATATAATACATAAATATTATGTATTGAATTATTTATTATACAAAACATTTAAAACAAAAATATAATAAAATTTAATCAAATTATATTAAAAAAAAAAAAGCTTTTAACGCCTTAAAAAAATATTAAATAGATAAAGTATAAACACCATTAAAAACGTTTTTAATGTTAAAGCTTTAATTATTGAAGTTAGTATATAATAATAATATATACAGATGTATAAGATAAAATAAAAATTAAAATATTTATATATAATATAATAAATTCTATTCAGTTTAAAAAATATTCTTTAATTATTTTAATAATGTTCATTTCATCATAATAAAGAATTTAACAATAATATGAATAAAATTTTATTTTTACATATTTTTTATTTTATTATTAATTTACAAAAGTTGGTAATTTTACTATTTGATATTAATATTAAAAGTGGCTTGTTCTTTATTTATGAAATTAATAGAAAATAAATTATACAACATAAATAATAAATTATAAAAGTTAAATAAAAGTAATAAGCAAATTACTATTTTTGTTGTATATATTTTTTATTTTTATTTAATAATTATTTTAATGTTACACGGATTTTTTAATACGAAATAAGCCAATAGACGCCACAATTTTGTACTACTAGGCCAATCATCCTTTAGACTTTCTTTGTTATATATATGCTATATATAATAAATATTATCTAATATGAGTTAAATTATAAATTGTATAAATTGTATACATTTTTAATAATTTTCTATTTTTTATGAAAACTATTAATTTTTGTTTTAAATAAAAAAAATAAAATAATAAATATCTATATTTTAATGGATAATTTATACATTATTAAAAATTATTATAATAAAAAAAAATTAATATAGAATTAACAATTGTAAAATAGAATTTAAGATTAAATTAAAAATAAAATTTAAAATAAATTTAAATAAATTTAACGAACACTTAAACTTTGATTGTTTTCAATTTATATTGAATTTAGTTAGAAATATAGAGTTTATTAATTTTTTATTTTTTAATTAAAAATAATAACTCTTGAATTATTCTAAAAGCATTCTATTAATGTCTAATTAATTATTTTAATACTCCTGATTGTTTGAACCAAAAAAAATTTTTTTTTTAATGTTCTGTTCTTATCGTGAAATGTAAAAAACAGGAATTAACCTCATATTCTCTGGAAATAAAAGTTTATAATTATCTTTTTCATGAATTTTAGTTATTTTATATGGGATGAGAAATTGTTCAGACAATTTAAGCGAAAGTTATTTGCTGAAATAAAATCACTGAAGTAAGACAAAATCGCACTCCTTAAATTCAGAGTCATTTATACATTTGTTGCCCCAAAATTTTTTGAAATCATTTTTAGCTTCTTCAAAATGTTGTTTCATAACAGTAAAATAATTATCCTAAATCTTTGAAAAATCAAAGGCAGATTTATTTTGAGATTAATAAATAATTAGTTTCAAAAGGAGAAGTATTAACAGAGCTATGCTTAGAATTGTTGTAGCCATCTCCCAGAAAGGAAGGAAAAACACCAGTCATGTTGAGCAGAGGAACAGTAATATTGAAGTATTGAAGATATTGCTTAATGACGACATATCACTCTCTCTGTTCTTTAGATTATTAGTGATGACTATTGTGAGCAGAGTTTCAATATGAGTTTCAATATCAAAGCATAAGGAGATCCAAAATAATGAGGAAAACTGCAATCAATGGTCAGAAATAATGATCCTAAAAAATCTGTCAAACCAGAAAACATTAATGAGTAAAAGTTTAGTGTTATTTACTTCTGAATTTTTAAGGTATCTTGAATAAAAAGCTAAAGGGTGTAAAAGATTGTCATCATCAGATACTTGAGAAAGTATGCATCTTAAGCCGAAGTCACTTTTATCAATTTCAACTATATATTCTTTGTTCCAATTCGGGTAAATAAGAACCTTGAGTTACAAAAGGAGTTTTCTAATTTTTTAAACGTATCATCAGCTTCTTTGGTCCAAATAAATTTTATATTTCGTTTTAATAAAGGGAACTTTAAATTGATTATGCTAAAACTTTATGATCCATTAAAAGACTCCATCAATCATTAATTTTGAGGATGGGATAACAATAAACTGAAAGTGTTTACATTGAATCTTCTATAGTCGACGCAAAGACGATGAAAACCATCCTGCTTATGGGATTCCAACAAGGAATTTGACCTATGGATGAAACCTTTTTCAAGATTTTCTTTTAAATACTTCTCGATTCTTCAATTTCAGCATACATAAGAGAATGCATTGGCCAGAGATATAATTGATCTTCAGGAATCAGTTTGATTTCTATTTCTATGTCAAAAGGCCTATGTGAGGATAAGTTATCTGCTTTCCTTGAATCGAAAACTTCGATTTCTTCATTATTTAACCAGAATATTTTTAAATTTACTCTTGTTAATAAGCTCTGTTAATTCGGAAGACAATGCAGCGGCGCAGACTTCCTCTACAATAAGAACCCTTCTCATTAAATCAGTTTAAACATTATCAGGCCATTTGATTCTGGAAGTGTAACGAAATCTTCAGTCAGTAAAGTTAAAACTATGATCACAGCTTCATGTGTTCGACTCACACTTCAACCCATTTTGCAAAAATTCTTTATTTTTGTAACGAAGTCTACATATAATAATTTAATTATAATTAATTTTATAATTAAATTATTACAGGTTCGATTTACACCTATTTTGCAAAAGTAATTATTTTATTAATCATTAATAACTTCTTCAATATTCTTTCTATTTAAAATTATAGAAAGTTAAGGATTCTTTCTGTTTGTAATTTAGTCGAAATGAATTTTGAAATTTTATTTTAGAAAATATATTATTATTTTTTCTATAAGATCTATGTTCATCAATTTAAATTATTTCTTAAAACTTTATATTATTATTTATTAAAAATATCTTTCTAAATCTTTCTCTAATATTATTAATATATTTTAAAACTGTTTTTGCAATAAAAGTATAAATAGTACGAACTTCACGAATGAAAATATTTTTCTTCGTGATTTTTTAATTAACTTTCAAATAATTTGAAATATTACATCGGTTGATTAATATTAATTATTATTTTAAATCTTTAAATACTAATAAAACTTGTTTTAATAAGATATATTTTATTTCTCTCTCTTATATACCGACCTATTGTGTTACCTTTTCCCTTATAGAACTCCACGAGAGTTTCTACAAGTTCATATTCCTTCATTGAATCAGGTTTATTTGACTTTGGTATTTTACTTTAAAAATAATTTATTTTTTTTAAATCAAATATAGAGAATAAATTAGTACAGTTTAAGAGTTATTATTATAAGATTATTTACTTATAATAAAGAAAATAATGCAAATTTAACAAAATTATAAAATAGAATTTAAGATAAAATTAAAAATAAATTTGAAAAATGCATATCTTTGATTATTTGAAATTTATTTTGAATTTAGTTAAAAAAAATAAAGTTTATTAATAATTTTTATTATTTAATTTAAAATAATAGCTCTTAGATTTTTCTAAAAACATTGAAAATTCAAAAGTATTTATTGTAATTAATAATTTAGTAAAAATGAGGTGTACTAATCTAGAAATAAAAGTCTTAATAAAAAGATCAGCAGAAAAACCTAAGACCAATATCTTAATTATTTACAAATCATTTTATCAAAACATCAAAACCACTATTGAATTTAGTAGTAATATCAAATGATAAATTTCTTTAATATTAAATTAAATTTATAAAAATTACAATGTTATTGATTTTAGAAACATTAATATAAATAATAATATAAATAATGGGATTGTTAATGATCTGCTTACAATAAATATTCTCTTATGAAGTAAAATAACCCTTAAATTTTAATATATAACTATCCTTTTAAAAACAAAACCAAATCTTAAATAAGAATTATGATATATATATTATTATTATTATTATTATTATTATTATTATTATTATTATTATTATTATTATTATTATTATTATTATTATATACAATTATATTATATTATTATTATTATTATTATTATATACAATTATATTTTATTATTATTATTATTATTATCATTATTATTATTATTATTATATTATTATTATTATTATTATTATTATTATTATTATTATTATTATTATATTATTATTATTATTATTATTATTATTAATTAATTAATTAATTAATTAATTAAAAGTATTAAATATTATTCTGAATTGTAATAATAACATTTATTTTATAATTTTATATATATATTGAAAAATACATACAGTTTATTATTAATTTTGAGTTTAAATTTTTTATTAAATTTATTCAAATTAAAGGTTAAATTTTGTTTTTTATTTCCAAATCTAGTCCCTTCTTTTCCAAGAACTGTCATGAATTTTTTATTAAAAGTTTTATTATCATCAATTCTTTCACATTTTGTTCCTTCATGCCATGGCTCAGCTAAATGACCCCCACGAACAAATTCACATATATCATCAAATATATATTGCTTTCCTCTTTTTGAAGCTTCTTTGTTCTAACAAGAAACCCAAAAACCACAAGCTTGAAAATTTATGAAAATAAATGGACTCGTACTAAAAATAGTGGCTGTTTAGACATATCACCATACATAATAATTGCATTTTAATTATTTAAAAAAATAATTTAAAAAAAATATTCAATAATTACATGATATATTCATAATTTAATCTAAATATAATATATAATATGAAATTTAAACTTATATTATATTAATAATTTATATATATTACTTATTATTTAGTATTTATTAAAATATATAAATATATTATATTAAATGTATATATTATATAATTAAGTATTTGTAATATGTGTTAATCAAATGTAATTGTTTAATTATTAGATATTTAAATTGACTCAAATAAACGTGTAATTCCAGAAGTAGACTTCCCACTAACACAATTTAGAGCTAAACGAACGGGACTACCTAAACTTTCAACAAGCTCACGAGAAAAATTAGTATGTAAATCTTCTTCTTTTATAACCAATGTAGCACCAAGTTTATATAATTCTCCAATAACCTTATTAAAATATGTCTGTTAAATATTTAAATTAAAGCAATTTAATTGATATATCATTGTTCTAACTTTCATATATATCAGCTATGTAACTTATGTAAAATTTAATAATTATATGTACAAACCAGTCACGAATGACATCAATAGTTTTAATACCCCCAAGCCTTAGCTATTTGAATAACATACTGACCAACTGCACTATTTTTACCATTTTTAATAACGATATCACCTAATTATATATATATAAAAAAAAAAAAAAAAAAAAAAAAAAAAAAAAAAAAGTAATAAAATTATTATAGATATTGTTACAGCTTTAATCTTAGAGATACCATATTTACTAATTTTTTGTAATTCATTTTCAGTACGAGCAGCGAAGGTTTGCCAGGTACCCCTTATATACATATGTATATATTATTAATATTTATTAATATAAATATAACATTAAAAATTTAGCTTTATTAAAAATTGTTAAAAAATATACATATCCATAATATATATATATATATACCAAAAGCTTTAGTATCCGGAATAACCCAATCACCAATAGTCATATTTTTAATCTTTGAACCAGCAGCTACAACTTCAGCAACACCTTCATTACCTCCAATAGCACCATATCCTCTAAATCTTGGTTTAATTGGATAAACACTTTTGATATATTAATTTATTGTATTAAGTAATAATAAAAAAATGAAAAAACAAAAATAAAATAGAAATAATTTATATTTTTAAAAACAATTAAAATGATACTATATATATATATTTGTAGCTTATAACATTAATACATTGTCTCACTTGAAATCATCTATTTAATAAATGAATAAAATATAGAAAAACCAAATAAAATAAAAATAATAATACCTTTAATTTGATTAATATCAAAGGGATTAATTGAGGCTGCTAAAAATTTTATTAAAACTTCATTATCTTTAATTCTTGAAATTTTAAGTTCCTTTAAATTGATATACAAATTTTCATTAATGAAATATATAAATTTAAATTTATACATTTACTAAATTATATACTAAGTTATATATTCATAGAGTTTAATATAATAAAATGAAATTAAATTAAATATACAAAGTAAATATAGATTAAAACTTGTATTACAAAAAATTGTAATACTATTGGTAAATCTTAAATATGCTTGTTATTAAAACGAAAAAAGCATATCTATATGTATTTTGTTTTCTTTTTATTTTTTACTTATTTTGTTTTGTTTTGAAATGTTTTGCTCCCTTTTTATTATATATTCATTTATTTATTTATTTATTTATTTATTACTTATTTATTTATTATATATTTATTTATTCATTTATTTAATAAATATATATAATAAAAATAAAAAAGTTACCTTAAAAATTCCTTTGGTTAATAGTATCTTGAGAATACCATAGTTTTTAAAATTGTACTATAATAATTAGCTAATTTTAATGAAGATAATGATATTTTTGGAGATGAAATTGCACCTTTAACTAAGACATTTTTTAATGAAGATGGAGTGAACATCTTTTAATTTTAATTTTATTCATATTCTACTCTGTATTTTATTTTTTCTACTATTTATTTTATTTTATTTTATTCAATCTGTACTTATATTTATATTTCTACTATTTATTTTATTTTATTTTATTTTATTTTTATTAATACTTTATTATTTTATTTATTTTATATTACTTTACTATTTATTTTACTTTATCTTCTTTTTTTTTTTTAATAATTTTTAATTATTATAAAAAAAAATATTAATATATTATTTTTATTTCATTAATATTAGGTTTATTAAATATTGATATTAAATTTTTTAATTAACAAAAATTTTTAAATATTTTGATATAAACTCCAGCAATTAATTATTTCAAAATTAATTAGATATTTAAATCAAATTATATAATATTAATAAAATTAAAAATCTTTTATATTTAATAGTTGAATTTTAAATATATTAACTATAAAATGGAATATTAGATTTTTTTTTTTAGACTTAGAGAAAACTTTATTTAATATATATTAATAATAAAATTACATGATTTAAATAAAAAAATAAAATTCATGAAATAAAATTATATAATTATAAAAGTGCGTTAAAAGCAATAGTTCCAACTTTTCCCATTCATCGATGATAATATCGCGTTCATTATTGCGAGTAATAATTTCAGTATTAGTGTTATCAAATGAATCTGTATCAGATCTTTCACCGGGAAGTGAAAATCCATGCCTTATCATCTCGAGTGTCAACGTTCTTAGCAACGATAGATTCAACAAAACGTCATTTCATCATCAATCTAAAAAATCGACAAATTAACGGTATTACGTTTGTTAGAAACTCCGCATTCCCCACAAAATACGGTACAGTCGACGAATTGAACTTTGTTTAAAAATATTGTCAACTAATTGTCTTTGTTCCCCATCATTAAATTTTCTCTTTTCATATATTGAATGCCCGCCAAGAAGAGCACTCAATATAAAATAATAAATATTATTACCATAATCCTTTTCTGAATCTAAAGAAACATCCAAGAATTTTTTTTCAATTATCATAGCAAACTTCAAAAAGAGATCATCTAAAAAAAGTAGAGACTTATTTCTGTAATTTTTCAATTCTTTACAGGCAAAGATCCAGAGAGAAAAGCTAGGTACACTAACGCCACAACATGGGCAACATTTAAGACAATCTTCTGAGACTATTTTTTTTTTAATGGAAATACTAATGTCAAATTTAAAACCACACCTAATTCGAGAAATCCAAAAGAACCCTAATTGATACTTAGGATATTAAAATGTTAAGTTTTTGATTTCTAAAATAAATCTAAAATCATTCTCCTTGTAAATAATTGGTTTTTTAGCTTTTGATGGTTTTAAAGCATCTCTTTCCCAATAACTTTTTTATTTCACTTGATTTTTTACCATTTAATTTCTTATGGAATATTAGATAAAATTAATATTTATTCATTTTTTGTTTAAACTAGATAAAAATGATAAAAATAATTTCATTTTAAAAAAAAAAAAATGTAATATTATTTTATTATCTAATTTGTCATTATCATGATATTAATATTATTTTACAATTAACTCAATTTTTATTAATTACTTTATTTATTTATTTATTTATTTATTTATTTATTTGTTTGTTTATTTATTTATTTATTTGCTTGTTTGTTTGTTTATTTGTTTATTTATTTATTTATTTATTTATTTTGTTTATTTATAAATTTTTATTATACTTATTTTCTTTTTTTCTTTTTTTTTTTTTTTTTTCATATATGATATATATTTTTTTGTTTAAACTTTTATTCGTTTAAAATTGCACCTTTTTTTTTTTATTTCAATTTTTTTTTCTTATGTTATTATTATTGTAGTAGTTAATTTATTAATTATATATATGTATATATCATTATTGCTATTAATTTTAACTTTATACATTTAGTTTTATTTTTTATAAACTATTTATTATATATATATTATTTACTTCGAATATTATTCTTTTTATTCGAAGGTTAAAATTTGTTTCTTATTTCCAAAACTAGCACCAGCCTTGCTAAGTGCTTTTTTGAATTTTCTATCTAAAGTTTTGTCATCATCATTTGCTTCCCATTTAGTTTCTTCATGCCATGGTTCGGACAAATAACCACCACGAATAAGTTCACAAATATCATCATACATATATTGTTTATCTTTTTTTGAAGCTTCTTTATTCCAACGTGAATTCCAATAACCACAAGCACGTAAATTCTTGAATATAAATGGGCCTGTACCGAAAGTAAGAGGTTGCTTAGACATACCACCATAGGTAACAATAGTAGCATTGTTACTATAATATATATTTAAAAAAAAAAATAATAATAATAATAATAATATATTTAATATTAAAAAATTAATTTAAATAATAATATTTGTTACTTTCTTAATAACATTAATAATAACAATAATAATAAAAATTACCCAAGTAAACGAGTAATCCCGGAAGCAGACTTTCCACCAACACAGTTTAAAGCTAAACGAACAGGATTACCTAAATTCTTAACAAGTTCACGAGTAGAATTAGAACGTAGATCTTCTTCCTTAATAACTAAAGTAGCACCAAGTTTATGTAATTCTCCAGCAAGTTCATCAAAATTTGGTCTAATTTAAATTTTTGATATTTATATTGTATTAATATAAATTTTTAAATATTTATAAATCAGAAAATAAGTACCTATCACGAATGACATTGATAGTCTTTATTCCCCAAGCTTTTGCAATTTGGATAACAGATTGACCAACAGCACTATTAGCACCATTTTGAATAATAACATCACCTATACAAATAATAATATTTTTTATTATATTTATTTTTAAATAAAACAATATTAAATATTATTAAAAAAAAAAAAAAAAAAAAAAAAAAAAAAAAAAAAAAAAACGATGATTTGCCTACCTTTTTTTAAATTAACAAAGTCCTTTAGCATTCTATAAGCTATTAATTAATAAATTAATTAATTCTGTGTATATTATTATTATTTTTTTTTTTAATATATTCAATAATAAATTATAATAAATATATATATATAATATTATTCAAACCTGTTGGTGGATTAACCTATAAATATTAATAATAATAATAAAAGAATAAATATTTTTATATCAAAACTAAATAAATAATAATAATATTCCTGTTTTATAATATAAAATGAAATAATAATTACAGAAATAGTAGCAGCACTAATTTTTGAAATATTTTTACTAATTTTTTGTAATTGATTTTCAGGACTAGTAGCAAAAGTTTGCCAGGTTCCTTAAAAAAATCAATTTATATTAATTAGAATTAATTTTTTTTTTTTTAAAAAAAAAAAAAAAAAGGAGAAAAAATGTATTAAAAAACAATAAATTATAAATATTTATAAATACCAAAAGCTTTAGTATCTGGAATAACCCAATCTCCCACAGTTAAATTCTTTACCTTAGAACCAGCAGCAACAACTTCTGCAACACCCTCGTTGCCACCAACAGCACCATATTTCTTAAATCTTGGCTTAATTGGATAAACCCCTTTATTTAATTAAAATCATTTTCGAAATTTTTTATTTTTATTTATGATAATTATTATAATTAATATTAAATCATTTGATGTAGGATTTAATTTTTCACTTTTCAAATTTAATTATAAAATTTTACTCATTCTTATTTTAATATATACACACATTAAAAAAAATATAAATAAAATTAAATAAAATAAATTAATAATTAATTACCTTCAATTTGATTAATATCAGAAGGATTAATTGGTGAAGCCAAAAATTTAATTAAAACTTCGTCTTCATTAATATCTGGAACTTTAATTTGTTTTAAACTAGTTTAAATTAACAATTAAAAATATATATATTAAATAACTAAATAATATTTCATCTAATTGATTAAATAATAATAATAATATCAAGTAAAAAAAAAAAATCATAATTATAATTTATAATTTATAATTAACATTAATTTTAATTTATTAATAATAAAATATAAATATAAATATAAATATAAATATAAAAATAAATACAAAATTATTATTGTAACAAAATAATACCCTAAAACATCTTTTGGTTTACCGTGCTTCTCACAAATCATAGCTTTTGATATAGTACTATAATTATTAGCTAATTCTAAAGAAAACAAGGCTAAACCTTGTTTTGAAACATTCTTAGCTAATGTATTCTTTAATAAAAATTGTGTAGAAAGCATTTTATAAAAAATTTTATTGACAATAATAGAATGAAAATAAAGATTTATTTTTAATAAATTATAATAATTATTATTATATAAAATTTTATTTAATATAAATTTAATATAAATATTATTAAATTATATAGCAATAAAAATTAATAAATAGTTATAACATTTATAATGTATTTTCCACCTAATTTAATCTTATAATTTTTTAAATACGTCTTATTCCGATTTATTCCATTATAATTTTTTTTGCAAATACATAAATTTTTATTAACTTGTCAATAATAAATAGTTTAATTACAAACATATTGGATAAATTTAAATATGTATCCAATATAATATTCAAATACTATCTATTACGGCTCATGTCTATGTATATATATTCAACTAAATTATAATTTTTCTGACTTTCATGCAATTGCCAAAGGAGCTAGTACGTATCTCATAGGGTTAGATTATATTGATCTTGCTTCAAAGGAGGTCTCCAAGAAAAAGTCTACTAAAAAATTCTCAGCAATAATATGCAGTTCAGAGCGCCAATGCTGAACACTGTAAGGCCGTCCTGCAGAGACATTATATGCCTATACGAACGCATACAGAAGTGTTGTAATTACCTCAATATAAATTTATTTAATTATTATATAATAATAAATTTTAATTGATTAAAATTTTTTATTATTTAAAATTTATTATATAATAATTAAATAAATTTTATATTGAATAATTTAAGTCTTTCTATTATAATTTTAAAGGATAATAAAAGGGTTAGTTTATGTTATCAAATTATATTATTATTATATTATTAAGATATTAATTTCTAAAAGATTAATAATATATTATAGCCAATCATCATATAATATTTGCTACGCCACAAAAATATGTTAGTAAAAGGAATAATCTTTTAGAATTAATTAATTCTCTCTCTTTAACAGTCGAATAGGTATATTTATTTAAAAAGATATTAGTATTTTATTTTATGATGAGTGATGATGAATGAGTGAATGTATTAAATTTTATATATGTATAATAAATAAAAAATAATAAATAATATATAGTAGTTGAGATGCAAATCTTTGTCAAAACCCTTACGGGTAAGACGATTACCCTTGAGGTTGAATCCTCCGACACTATTGAAAATGTCAAAGCTAAGATCCAAGATAAGGAAGGTATTCCACCAGACCAACAACGTCTTATCTTTGCCGGTAAGCAATTAGAAGATGGTCGTACTCTTTCTGATTACAACATTCAAAAGGAATCTACTTTACATCTTGTTCTTCGTTTACGTGGTGGTGGTAAGAAGAGAAAGAAGAAGACTTACACTACCCCAAAGAAGATCAAGCACAAGAGAAAGAAGGTTAAGTTAGCTATTCTCAAGTACTATAAGGTCGATGATGATGGTAAGATCACCCGTTTAAGACGTGAATGTCCAAAGTGTGGTGCTGGTGTCTTCCTTGCTTACCACCAAGACAGACAATACTGTGGTAAATGTGGAGTTACTTACGTTTTCCAAGGAAAGCAATAAATTGTAAGTGAAGAGAATAAAATATACTAAATAAAAAATTTAATTTATTTCTTTATAACTAATAAATAATAATTTTTAATTTAAATTTTTAATAGAATTAATTGGCTCTCTAAAAAAAAAATAAAATTCGTAAATTGAAAAAAGAAAAAATTGTAAAAAAGTTTATTACTTGTGTAATATATAAAAATATTGTGTTAATGGATTATTTAATATTAGTATTGATTATTAATCATAAAAAGCAATTTGTATTAGGAATTTCTTAAATTAAATATAATTTAAAGTATTTGGTTAATCAAATTAAAAGTAAATTTTAAGAAAGTGTGTATTATAATATTCTATTTTCATAAATATTATAATTATTTTATTGGTTGGTAAGATATATAGTTTTTAATTAAAGTTTAAAAGTATTTTAGGGATTTTTATTTTTTTTTGTTTGTTTCTTTTGGGATTAATATTATTTAGGGGCAATTTTGTTTTTTATTTTTATCTTGAAATTGTCATATTACAATGATATATTTAAGAAGTGAATTTTTTTATATAATAAATAATTTTAAAAATTTAAAAACAAAAATTTTATATAACAAATAATTTTAAAATTTAAAAACAAAAATCATTGTGAAGTTAAAAATAATTATTATATTACAGTATAATAATGCCCTAATACATTGTACCATTATTTTACTCTATTTTGTGTTTTATTTTATTTGTTTATTCTTTTATCTTTTTTTCTTTTTATTACATGTATTTTATTTAATTAATAAAGACGAAACCTATACACAGGGTTTACATTTTTTGTTTTTTAACTTTAATTTTTATTTTTGATATATAATATACTTTCCACCTACATGTATTTTTTATAATAAGATTAATAAATTTATGGAAGTGTATTCTCTTCCATAAATTTATTCCTGTCTAAAAAAAAAAAAAAAAATTAATTTAATCATATCCTTTCTATGAATTAGCAATAATTGCCGCTTTAAAAAAAAATTTTTTTTAATAAAAATTACCAATTTTTTTTTTATAATATCATATAATAAATAAATAAAAAAAAATAAAATAATTTTAAAAATTTAAAAATATTCAGAAAGTTTCCATTTACTCTTTTTAGATTATGTTTTGTTTAATAATCAAATCATTTCTAGTGATTATAAAAGTAAAAAATAATAGACAAATTAAATAAATTTCCATAAAAAAAAAAAAAGTAATTGTAAACTTTTACTGGGATGGAGATATGGTATGAAAATCAATCAAGGCTAAGACTTATAAAAATAATAAATTTGAGAAAACTAGAGAAAAAGTAGTACTAGTGATAATGAAAATAGAAATAATAATATTAGTAATAGTACAAATAATAGTTGTGGATAGGTCAATTGGTGAAAATGTGTAAATATTAGTAATCTTCTGAATAATGAATGTGTAAATATATACGTAGTGTGGTACCGATTATACAACTTCCTTCATAGTGAAAGAGATACTGACATTATTGATTTAAATTATAAAAAGAAATGGGATGTTTTGTTTAAGAACTAAATCATTTATAATGATTATTTTAAAACGCCATTCTTGATGCAATCTGCGGCTCTCTATACAGAAATTATGACTAGAGTTAGTACTCGACAAGGGTTGCTATTCTGACAGCATTAGTGCAAACTAACTAGGAGCGTCAATGTAGTAAGACAGGCAAGCAGGGCCAATGTCTTTGAAGGAGTAGACCATAATTTCGGGGTCGTGCATTTCGCAATGTGGCTTATAAATTTTTAAAATAAAGCCATACATTTTAATTATATTTATATATATATGCGCAGAAATAATATTAATAATAATTGTAGTCTTAGGTAAATACTAAAACATTAAATATCGAAACGTAGGATTCTGAGTTTAATATTTTGTATATTGTAGAACATTTTCTTACCAATATTATACAACTTTTTGGGTTTTTTTGATATAAATTTGAATGATAATCTCAATTTATATGAAGATACCATTAATGAATAAATATAGCATTATAATTTTAAAACTCATTATATATATTTATATATATATATTTTTATTTTTTTAAAATCATTGGAATATTTCTTTTCTCTTATATAATTTATATTTAATTATTAATATATTTTAGTTATTTTAAATGTTTTTTTTTTTATTTTTAATTTATTAAAATTTATGAAATATTTTATATTTAATTATTTGTTACTCTATTAATATTTATCTACTTAAAAACTTTTTAATAAATAAAAAATTTAGTATTATGACCAATTTTAATCTAATCCTTAATTATTATTATGTTTATATGTTATTTTTTCCTTTTTTGACTATTAAAACATTTTAAAATTATTTAAAAATAACTATAAAGTATTTATTAAGTATTATATTATTAATAAAATTTATATCTATATAATAATCCTTTTTTTTTATAGTAATATTGGACATAAACTAATAAAATATACATTTTATTATTAAGAATTAGTAATGTAAATATATATATATATATATTTTTTTTTTAAATATTAGAATTGGTCAATCATCAATTTAAAAATGTATAACTTTAAAAAATTCAAATAATAAAATTATATTAAAATCAGTATTATTTTAATAAATAAATACAACAAATATATAGATAAAATTCTTATAAAATTCTTTAAATTGTTACAATTATTTATCTTAATATTTTAAATTACTTTTACTATTATTTTATTTTATTTTATTTTATTTTTTATTTTATTTTTCATAATTAAATATATTTATTGATTTATTTAATTGAATATAATATATATTTTTTTATTAAATGGATAAACATAAATATAATAAAAGTGATAACTATTATGAGGATTTTTATAATGAAAATGAAGTTGTTATTAAAATAAAAAGAAATGAATTAATAAAAGGTAAATTGATAAATGAAGGAAATAAATGGTTTATCAATAACAAAACTGAAAAAATATATATAAATTCTGCTAAGGCCCGTAATAGAGCTTTTAATGGAGATTTAGTTGCGGTAGAAATTGATTCTAGAAATTCTAATTCAGGTATTGTAGTTAAATATTTTGGTATATATATGAAAATTAGATATAATAAAATGATATTAAGATAAGTATTATTCCTTAAATTTTAATATATATATATATATAAATAATATTTAATAAAATAACTATGCATTTTTATTAGGAAGAATCGTTTTTATTTTTGATCCTAATTATAAAAAATTAGTGTTTGAAGGAAGAATTTTTAATAAAATTAAAAATGAAAGTAGAAAATCCAAGAACTTTTTATATTTTATTCCTGTAACAAATTATTTTTTTTATTTTATTTTATTTTTATTTTTTATACCTATAAAAAATTTATATATACATTAAATATTTATAAAAATTTTGTAAATATATATATATATATATATAATAGAATGATAGAGATATACCATATTTCGAAATTAAATTTGATAATATTGATAAAAAAGTATTGTCAATTAATAATTTTAGAAATAATCCAAATAATTTCAGAAATAAAAGATATAAGGCAAAAATTTTAGAATGGAATTCAAAATTTAAAAATCCTTTAGGTTTATTAACTGAATGTATAAAGGGAAATGATGATGATGATGATGATTCTAATAGAAATGGTCAAAAATTAAAAAATAAATTAAGTATTGATAATGAAGAACCATTAAAATACTCAAAATCGGAATCAACTACATTTTATGAAACTTATCTTTCTATTGAAAAAGTTAAAAAAGGCATTGAAAATAATACATTATTTAAAGGAAAATTAATTTTTGGTGATGATTATAAAAGCGATAACAGCTATGTTTTACTAAATAATTCTGAAGATAAAATATATATTAAATCGGATGTTTTTCGTAATAGAGGTTTAGATGGTGATGAAGTTATTGTTGAACCTTTTAGGAATGATAATAAAGAAGGTAAAATTAAAATTATTTAGTGTTATTAATATATTAAATATTCGAAATATCCATGAAATATCAATTTGAAATATCAATTGCATTAAATATTTTTATATGTGTGAATTATTTTGCATATATAGGAAAAATTGTGTATATTGAAAATCCATCTTATAAAGATAAAAAAATTTATGGAAAAATGTTGTATGAAGTTGAAAAATCTGGAAGTAGTTTATTTTTTTATCTTTGTCCTGTAATATTTAATATATCAATATTATAATAATATATAAATATTATTTATTAATATATAAATATTATAATAATATATAAATTTTATTTATTAATATATATATATATTATAATAATAAAATAATAAAATAATAATAATAATTATAATAATAATAATAATAATAATAATATTTTATCTGTATATTAAAAACAGAGAGATAAAAAATTACCAAGGATTGAAATTCCAAGAAAATTAATTCCAAAAGAAATTCTAAGTATTACTGATTTTCTTTCTAATCAAAATAAATATAAATATTTGTATAATTTTGTTTCACAAATTCAACATTGGAATGAAGATGAAAAATTACCAATTGGTAAATTAATTGAAAACAATAATTCTGAAGATTTAGAATCAATTGATGTATCAAAAATAATTGAAGAAGTAATTTCTAGGAATTATAATGATCCATTTAGTATTTTAAAAATTAAATTAAGGGTTAATGAAAACAGTAATAATGATTATTTTGAAAAATATTATCCAATTGAACTTGTGAAATATGGTATTAAAAATGGATATCTTTTTGAAGGTAAAGTCGAGATTTTGAAAAATAAGAATTCTGATTGTTCTGTTATTTTAAATGATACTAATGAAAAAATTATCATTGAGAATAAAAAAGATCGTAATCGTGGTATGCATGGTGATAGAGTAGTTGTTGAAATTATAGATAGTACATCTAAAGATAAAACGGGAAAAATAGTTTATTTAGACTTTAAAACAAGTGTTTATAATGATATGAAAATTAAAGGAAAAATAAAATATTCACCAGAAAGAAGAATTGTTTTATTTTATCCAGTAAGTAATTAATCAATCAATATTTATATAAATAAAAAAATTTAATAAAGAAAATTATAAATTATTTTATAATTAATTTGATAATTTTGATTTTCTAATATATATATATATAATTATTATTATTATTATTTTATTTATAGGATGATAAAAGAATTCCATTAATTGATATTCCTGTTTCAAATATTCCAAGAAGTGTTTTAACTTTAAATAATTATAATGAAGAAACTGATGGGAATAGTTATTATAATGCCAAAATTATTAAGTATGAAAATCAAAGTTGGAATCCATTAGGTGAATTAATTGAAAAAATTGATAAAATTAAGAATGATAATTGTAATGATTATTATGAAAAATATTTTTCAGAGGAAGAAGTAGAAAAAGGATTAAATAATAAAACCTTATTTGAAGGTCTTATTCGTGTCAGCAGTAAAAATGGTAACAATAGTTATGTTACTGTAGTTGGTTTGGAAAAAGATATTAGAATTAATTCAGTTAAGTTACGCAATAGAGCTCTAGACAATGATATTGTCATTGTTAAGCTTTTGGAAGGAGAAGAATTGAAAAGTTCGGAATCAGCTATAAAACAAAAGAAAGAAGAAAATAAATTAAAGGACAAGAAAATGTTTGAAAAATTTGCTACTAAAGGTGTCAAATTAACCGATTATATTGAAGAAGAGAGTAATTATTTTTTTTAATTTAATAATAATAATAATAATAATAATAATAATAATAATAATAATAATAATAATAATAATAATAATAATAATAATAATAATAATAATAATAATAATAATAATAATAATAGTAATAATAATAATAATAATAATAATATAATATAATTTTATATAATAAAAAAAATTTTTTTTAATACTGTATATTTATTATTTTAAAATAATGAAATAAATAGGTTATCCATTAGGTAAAGTTGTTTATGTTAAAAAATCAAAAGCTAAAAGTATTGATATTGTTGGAAAATTTAAATTTAATTCAGAAAGAAATTATGCAAATGAGGAAAAATTTATCTTTCATCCAGTAAGAATACTTTAATATTCATTATAATTACAGTTATTATTATTATTTAAATTATTGAAATAAAAATTATTCTATTAATTATAGAAAATATAATTAATATTAATAAATATTATTATTATTATTATTAATTAATATGTTATATAATATAGAATGATAAAGGCATTCCATTAATAGATATATTTGCTGAAGATATCGATCCACAGATATTTGATATCAATGATTTTATTAATAATTCAGAAAAATATAATGATACATTATTTATTGCTAGAATTACCAAATGGAGTGAAATGAGATGTTATCCAAAAGGAAAAATTGTTAGTAAATTAACTGATGAACACACACTTGAAAGTCGAACTAACATAATTTTAAAAACATACAATATTGATGATAGTTATTTTAATGATTTAATTACGAAAGAAATTCCAAGTGGTGACTGGCAAATTCCAGAAGAAGAAATTAAGAATAGATTAGATTTAAGAGAAGAATGTATTTTCACTATTGATCCTGCAACAGCAAAAGATTTAGATGACGCTTTATCTTGTAAAAGACTTGATGATGGAAATTATGAAATTGGTATTCATATTGCTGATGTTTCATATTTTGTTACTCCAGATTCTAATATGGATTCTGAAGCATTTAAGAGAGGTACTTCAACCTATTTAGTTCAAAAAGTTATTCCAATGCTTCCAAAGGTATTATGTGAAAACCTATGTAGTTTGAATGCTGGTACTAGTCGTTTAGCTTTTTCTATAATTATTAAGATGGATAAAGATGGTCATGTTCTTGAATCTAAAGCAGCTAAGACTGTTATTTGTTCTTGTGTGAAACTTGCTTATGATCACGCTCAAAGAGTTATTGATAATAATGGTGAATGGCCAAAAGAGAATGCAGATATTGAAATCAAAAATCCTTATCATACTTACACTTCTGAAGATGTTTGCAATACAATTAATAATCTTTATCGTTTAAGTCATATTTTGAAAGAAGAAAGATATGCTAATGGAGCTGTCTCTTTGGATAGAAAGGAACTTTGGCTTGAACTTAATGAAGATTTACCGATAGATTGTGGTATATATGAAGTACAAGAAGCTAATTCATTAGTTGAAGAATTTATGCTTTTAGCTAATACTACTGTTGCTAATATACTTTATAGAAAATATTCTAATGAATCCTTATTACGATGTCATGAAGCACCATCTCCAGAGAATGTTAAAAGACATTTGAAATTAATTGAAATGACAAAGAAAATAGTTATTGATGTTAGTAATTCTAAAGCATTCCATGATTCTTTATTATCTATCCAGAGAGCTGGTTCCATTTATAGTGATGTTGCCTTAAGTAGATGTGTTAAATTTATGAAGAGAGCTAAATATATATGTAGTTCCGCTGATCATCCAGAAAGCTTATTCCATTATGGTTTACATATTCCATTTTATACTCATTTTACTTCTCCAATTCGTCGTTATCCTGATATAATTGTTCATCGTCAATTGAAGGCACTTCTTGATGAAAAACCATCTCCATATGACAGTAAAAAAATTCGTGAAATTGCAAAACAAAGTAATGATACCAACACAAATTCCAGTAAGGCTCAAGACGATAGTTATAATCTTTATCTCGTTTATCTTTTAAATGAATATGTTGAGAAAACTCAAAAAGACTATATTATTGAAGATGCCCTTGTAACCGGTTTTGATAATTATAATATTGAATGTTATATACCAAAGTTTGCATATGAAGATAAGATGTCTATTAATCAATTGTATGAAAAAGGAATAATTAAAAGTGTTGAAATATTTAAACCAGCAACTCTTAACAGTAATGAAGAAGTAAATACTGATTCTAAAAATACAGAAGAAGTTTCCTTTAATATATTTTGGAATAATGATGTTAATATGGATAATATCTTAAAAAAGTTTAATACTGAAGTATCAGATAAGTCTGAAGATCCACATCAAGAATTATATTTCGAAAATATTATAAAGAATAATTCCTCTTTAGATTTTTTCAATATTATTGAATCAGATGATGAAGATTTTGATTCAGATGATGCCTTAGAAAAATATGTTGAAGCTGTTGAAGCTGCTACTGCTTACGATGATGAATTTAATGATGTAAGTGATGAAGATTTTGATTCAGATGATGCCATAGAAAAATATGTTGAAGCTGTTGAAGCTGCTGCTGCTGCTTATGACAATGAATTTAATGATGGAAGTGATGAAGATTTTGATTCGGATGATGCCTTAGAAAAATATGTTGAAGCTGTTGAAGCTGCTGCTGCTTATGACAATAAATTTAATGATGAAAATAATAGAAAAATAATTACAAAAAAATTTGATAACAATAAAGAAAGATTAACTGATTGTCCTAAGCAAAACTTTAAGATTTTTAGTAGTTTTAAGGTTATGATAATTCCAAACTTTGATAAAATAAAAATTAATATTTTAGTTGCACCACCAGATGTTACTGAACATGATATTTCTAATGAATGTTATCATTCACATTTAATTACTAAAGAAAGTGAGAGTGATGCTATTATATATGAAGTAGAAGGTAGTTTCGATTAATTTTAGTAATTTTTTTTTTTTTTTTTTTTTAATTATTTAAATTATTTTTATTATTTGAAAGTTACTTTATTTAAGTAAATAATTATTAATATACTATCTTAAATATAATGTATTGCTAAAAAATACTGTATTGATAATATTTTTTACCATTTTTATTTTATAATAGTATAATAATATATAATATGTATTCTTAATTTTTAATTATATATATTGCATGCCTTAATATATATATATATATTGAATTTTTATTTAAATCTTTGTTTAAATATCTTCATTTTAAGTATACTTTAATATTAATTTTTTGAAGTATAATACTATTATACTAATAGTAAAAGTTATAACTATAATAATTATAAAAACAATAATAATAGTAATTCTTTATATATTTACTTTATATTGAAATTTTAAATATTCCATTCTTTTTTTTATTTTTTTTAATCATACAAATAAAGGACATAATAAAAAATTAAACAAAAAAAAATTAAAAGTATGTTTTAAATAAATTAAATTTTAATTAGTTCTTATTTGAATAATTTGAATAATTTAACAAAAAACTTTACATATAAATATTATATATATCTTTAATTTTTAATTAAATAATATTTTTAATAACTATACTTATTTATTATTATTATTTTTTTTTTATATATATTTTTTTTTTTTTTTTTTTTTTTTTTTTAATATATGGAAAAAAAGAAAAAACTTTATTTTATAATATAATAAGAATTTATAATATAATATATTAATTAATACATAGCATAGTAAAAATTTGGAATATAATATATTAAATTATATTATGAAATGTAATAACAAGTAGGTAAAAATTTATTTTAATTTTTCTTTTTTATGTCTTTTCTTTTTAAAAAAAAATAAAAAAAAAAAATAAAATAAAATTAAAATTAATAAATATAAATAAATCAAATATTAAAAAAAATATAAAAAAAAGACTTAAAAAGTTTTTTTTTTATTAATATATTATTTTATTAAATCTGAATATTTTTCCTTTCTTTATATCCGTTTTTTTTTTTTTTAGTTTTGTTTTTAATTATAAAATAAAATAAAAAGTAAATTATATTATGAAATAAATTAATATAAATAAATTATAAAATTGAAATTCTAAAAGTAAAATTATAATTATTGAATAAATTATATTATAGAAATTTATTTTAAAAACATTTGAATAAAACTCCAAAAAAGAAAGAAATATTTTATTTAGATAATATATATTCAAAATGTCTGGAAATGGAATAATTTACTCTGTTATTTCAAGGGGCACTATAGTTTTGGCAGAATATGCTTGTAGTTCTGGAAATTTTCCAGCTATTACGCAAGTAAATTGATAAAATCAATTTTTATTGAAAAAAATTTTTTTAATCAAAATTAAGATAGCAATATATAATTTAATATTTATTTATTAAAAATAGCATATTTTAGAAAAAATACCAGAAGGCAACTCAAAATTAACTTACGTATATGACAAGTAATTTTATAAATTATTTCATATTATTAAATAAATTTTGTTGATTATTAAGTTATAATTTCCAAAAATTATAATTTTACACATATTTTTTATTACTATTAATTTATAATTCTTTTTGTATAAATTAAATAATTATAAAAAAAATATATATTATAAAATTGTTTAAAGAAACATTAACAATTCTGTTTATATTAATAATTTAATATTAGCTTTTTATTCCATTATATATCAAGTGATGGAATTATTTATTTAGCTATGGCAGATGATAATTTTGGTAATTATTATGAAATTTATTAATTGCATTTATATATTTAAATTTTTTATTTAGCTATAAATATAATAATATATCAATTATATAATTATAGGAAGAAGAATTCCATTTACATTCTTAGAAGATATTAAGAATGAATTTGAAGCTAGATATGGAGAGCGTGCTTTAACTGAAGTTTCATATGGACTCAATGAATTTTCAAAAGTTTTGGCTGAAAGAATGGTAAGCGCAAATTTAATAAATATAAAATATGTATAATTATTATTAAATAAAATATGTATAATTATTATTAAATAAAATAATATCTAATATAATTAAATTTATATATAGAAATATTATAATGAAAATCCAGGTTCAGTTGATAAGATTCATCAAGTTAAAGGTGAAATAGATCAAGTAAAAGATGTTATGGTTAATAATATTGAAAAAGTTTTAGAAAGAGGAGAAAGAATTGAAGTAAATATTTATTTATATAAATCATTTTTTTTAATATTGAATATATATGATATAATGAAATATATATAATTATAAAATTTATTTAATAATTTGAAAAAATTTTAATAATTAAAATACATCAATATTTATTTTTAGGTTCTTGTAGATAAAACTGATAGTCTTAATCAACAATCTTTTGCTTTCAAAAAGAGAAGCACAGCATTAAAAAGAAAAATGTGGTGGAAAAACACAAAATTAATGGTTATACTCATTATTGTTGTATTTTTTATTCTCTATTTTATCTACTTTACTTTGAGCAGTTAAATTATATATATATATGGAAATTTTAAAACCTTTATAAATATATATATTTAAGATAAAAATGATGGTATCATCTTTATTACTGTATAAAAATGCTTAAATTATTTATAAAATTCTATCTTAATTTAAAATCCATATAGTTAAAAAAATAATTTTATTTAAGCAAATAAATAAATAAATAAATATTTAAATAATTGATATTAAATATCATTATTAAAAGACTGTATATTAAACATATATATATATATATATATATTTTTTTTTTTTTTTTTTAATTTTTTTAAGAAATAATAAAAATACATAAAAAAATATATATATATATAATAAACAAAAATAACAAAAATAAATGAAGATATATAAAAATATATATAATAAACAAAAATAATAAAAAAATAATCAAAAAAACTGTCAAAAATAACATAAAAAAGATATAAAATAAAAAATAAATTATTTTATTAATATGTTTTTTTTTTTTTTTTTTTTTTTTTGATAGTATGATAATATACTTTAAAAAAAGTTTAATATAAAATTAAAAACAATTGTAGATTTAATATTTCTGTATATATTAAATATAATATATATTTTATATATATATATATTTTTTTTTTATGTTGTTATAACTAAAATAATTATTATTTTTTAATAAATATTAATTTGAATATATATTAATTTGAATATCTGTAAAAAGATAACAAAAATCTTCACTAATTATAAAATTATAATATTATTTAATGGTTTTAACATTTAATGGCTGACTTCTTTAAATTTTTATTGTATTTTTTATTATTATTTATGGCTTATTTTTATTTAATTATGAATTATTATTTTATTTATTAGTATATTTATTTATTTATTTATTTTATTTATATTTTATTTATTACTAATTAATTTAAAAAAAAATGAATTTTTTAATTACAAAGTTTTTACTATATATTATTAAATGTAATAAAATAAATTAAATACATTACATTTTTATAAAAACTATAAATTAATAACATATATCAATATTTGTCAAAAAAAAAAAATTTTTTTTTTATCATTATTATAAACTTAAAATATTAAATTATAATTTTTTGTTAATAAGATTATATATCTTATTTCAAAGTGTAATTGCCAAGATTTAATATTCAAAACATTTAAGCTAATTATTATTTTTTAAATAAAGAAGTATTTATAAATTTAATTTAAATTAAAAAATTATTGTTATATTTATTTTGTGAAAATAATATTAAAGAGTGAGAAAAATTTGTAATTATAAATATATTTATAATTTTTTTTTTCTGAACTTCTTGATGTTTTGCTAATAAATGAAGTAAATATACATATTATTGAATTATTTTTATTGAAAATTAAATTAATGTTATTTATAAGAAAAAAAAAAAGCTAATTAAAAATTTTTATATTTTAATATATTTTATTTATTTTTTTAAGGTATAAAATTTATTAAGAAATTGAATTTAAAGAATAACGTCATTTAATTAATGGATAAGGGATTGAAGTTTTATGATATAGGAGATACTCAAGGATCTCAATACGAATATTCAGATTATACTCAAGACAATCAATTAGTCGATAAGGACGAAAACGATTTTACTTTAGATAGTTTAACTCAAGCAACTGATAAAGAATCAAATGAGGATGGAAGTCAAAATTCAGATTTAAATTTTGAAGATACTGAAGAGAATGACCTTGATTTTGTAACAGAAGATCAAAATGAAAATAAACAATGCTGCCAGTAAATATTTGATAACAACAAATTTTTTATTATTTTATATAAATTTGATTAAAGTAAATTAGTATTATATATATTTATAAAATATTACATAATTTTTATAATTTTATATAGTTTAATATAGTTTAATATTTTTTATTACCTTTTTAGTATTTATTAAAATTATTGTTATTGAATGTATTTATTTATTTTATTTATTTATTTTATAATTTTTATAAAAAAAAACATAAAATGTTAATTAAAAAACTTTTAATTTGTTTATAAAGATATTGTGGTATCCATAATCCAAATTGTTTAGTTAAATGTTTAATTTGTGACAAATGGTTTTGTAATTCAAGAGGAAATACTTCTGGTTCACATATTGTAAGTCATTTGGTAAGATCAAAACATAAAGAAGTTGGTTTACATCCTGATTCACCATTAGGTGAAATTACTTTAGAATGCTATAACTGTGGCTGTAAAAATATTTTTTTACTTGGTTTCATTCCAGCAAAGTCAGATACTGTAGTTGTTCTTTTATGCAGGTAAGCCTTTGAAATTGATATATATATATTTAAATATGGAATTAAGAGATAATATATTCAAAAAAAAAAAAAAAAAAAAAAACTATCTCTATCTCTATTATATATATCAATAGTATATATATATATATATATATTTTTTTTTTTTTTTTTTTTAATTTTTTAACAAAACTAACACAATATATATTATTATATATTATTTATATCATAAATATATATGTATATTTTTTGTTATAAATAAATTTTTTTTATTGTATTTTTAATTTATCGTATTAAATATTGTTTCTGTAAACTTTGTATTATAAAAAATTAAAAAAAAAAAATAATATTTAATTTTAATTTTTTTATAAAAATAGACAACCATGCGCCAGTACATCTAGTTCAAAAGATATGAATTGGGATTTATCTCAATGGTTACCATTAATAGATGATCATTGTTTTTTAAATTGGCTTGTTAAAGTTCCAAGTGAGCAAGAACAATTAAGAGCTCGTCATATTACTACACAACAAATCAATAAATTAGAAGAATTATGGAGAAATAATAGTGAAGTTAATTTAGAAGATTTAGAAAAACCAAATGTTGACGATGAACCACAATCTATATTACTGAAGTAATTATATAAATATTTTTTATTTTATATTAATTGTCATATTTGGTCATATTTATTGTTATATAATGTAACAGTTATTATTATTATTATTACTATTATTATTTTAATATATATATATATATATATTTTTTTTTTTTTTTTTTTTTTTTTTTTTTTTTTTTTTTTTTTAAATTATAATGTGCTAATCCTGTAATATTATTATCATAACAAAAATAGATATGAAGATGCATATCAATATCAAAATATTTTTGGGCCTTTAGTTAAGATAGAAGCAGATTATGATAAACAATTAAAAGAATCACAAACTGAAGAGGATGTAGTTGTTAGGTGGGATATTGGTTTAAATCAAAAAAGAGTAGCATACTTTATTTTACCAAAATTAGAACAAGGTGATATTAAATTAATGATTGGAGATGAATTAATTCTTCGTTATGAAGGTGAATTGCATAATAGATGGGAAGGAAAAGGTCATGTAATTAAGATCCCAAATAATTTATCAGATGAAGTTGCTCTTGAATTTACTAGAAATGATCATATTCCAATTGATTGTACTCATAACTTTTCAGTTGACTTCGTTTGGAAATCTGTTTCATTTGATAGAATGCAACATGCTATGAAGATTTTTGCTGTTGATGAAACTTCAATTAGTGGCTATATTTACCATCGATTATTAGGTCATGATGTTGAACCACAAATTTTAAAAACGCAGATTCCAAAGAGATTTTCTGCTGAAAACTTACCAGAATTGAATCACTCTCAAGTTTTTGCTGTAAAAAGTGTTTTACAAAGACCACTTAGTTTGATTCAAGGTCCACCTGGTACTGGTAAAACTGTAACATCAGCCACTATTGTTTATCATTTAGCTAAAATGAATCCAGGACAAGTTTTAGTTTGTGCTCCAAGTAATGTTGCTGTTGATCAATTAACTGAAAAAATTCATCAAACCGGTTTAAAGGTTGTTAGAATGACAGCTAAAAGTAGAGAAGCTCTTGAATCGCCAGTTTCCTTCTTAACTCTTCATGAACAAGTACAAAATAATGATACTAATACTGAGCTTCAAAAATTAATTCGTTTAAAGAATGAATATGGTGAATTAAGTTCTCAGGATGAAAAGAAGTATAAGTCACTAAAGAAAACATGTGAAAGAGAAATTCTTCAAAATGCGGATGTAATTTGTTGTACTTGTGTTGGTGCTGGTGATCCCCGTTTAGCTAACTTTAAATTTAAGACGGTTTTAATTGATGAAGCTACACAAGCTTGTGAACCGGAATGTTTAATTCCATTAGTTATGGGTTGTAAGCAAGCTGTTTTAGTTGGTGATCATAAGCAATTAGGTCCAGTTATTTTAAGTAAAAAAGCTGAAAGAGCTGGTTTAAGTCAATCATTATTTGAAAGATTAGTAATTTTAGGTATTCGTCCAATTCGTTTACAAGTTCAATACCGTATGCATCCATGTCTTTCAGAATTCCCATCAAACATGTTCTATGAAGGTAGTCTTCAAAATGGTGTTACTATTCATGAACGTTTAAGAAAAGAAATTGATTTCCCATGGCCTGTGCCAGAAACTCCTATGTTTTTCCATGCTTCATTTGGTCAAGAAGAAATTTCTTCTTCCGGTACTTCATATCTTAATAGAACTGAAGCTGCCAATTGTGAAAAAATTGTTACTAAACTTGTTAAAAGTGGTGTCAAACCTCAACAAATTGGTATTATTACTCCATATGAAGGTCAACGTTCCTTTGTTGTCAGCTATATGCAATATAATGGATCATTAAAGAAAGATCTCTTTAAGGAAATTGAAGTTGCAAGTGTTGATGCTTTCCAAGGTCGTGAAAAGGATTACATTATTTTATCTTGTGTTCGTTCTAATGAACATCAAGGTATTGGTTTCTTAAACGATCCACGTCGTTTAAATGTTGCTTTGACGCGTGCAAAGTATGGTATTTGTATTTTGGGTAATCCAAAGGTACTTTCTAAGCATCCACTTTGGTATCAATTCTTAAATCACTATAAAGAAAGAAATGTTTTAGTAGAGGGTCCATTAAATAATCTTAAAACAAGTATGATTCAATTTACTAGACCAAAAAGATTAAAGAATGGTAAATATCAATACTTCAATGGTAGTGGTAATAAAAGAAGTCCAAATGGTAGTACTTCCAATGTCAATACTAAAGATAGTAAGTATAATTAAATTTAGCCCAATATCATTTGAATTTTATTAAATAATAAATAAATAAATAAATAAATAAATAAAAAAATAAATAAATAAATAAATAATAATAATAATAATAATAATAATAATAATAATAATAATAATAATAATAATAATAATAATAATAATAATAATAATAATAATAATAATAATAATAATAATAATAATAATAATAATAATAATAATAATAATAATAATAATAATAATAATAATAATAATAATAATAATAATAATAATAATAATACTTCAATATATATTTTTTTCAATAGTTACAAATGGTATTAATGGTATGAATATTTCAGCAAACTTTGCATCTGGAAAGCCAACTTATTCAGCCTTCCATGATACTGTTGGATTTATTGATCCAAATCGTTCTTACTCTCAATTCCAAATTCCATTATATTCACAGGGATATAATAGTCAAGATATGAGTTCACAAATGTCAAATTCTCAATCAATGTTTAGATCAGGTAGTGGTAATCTTAAGGATATGACACCAAGTTTTAGTTCATCTCAATCCTTCCTTACTCAGTCAAGTCAGCTTGGTTTTAATTCACAAGCTTTTACTCAAGAAGATAAATTAGCTTCCAACAGTCAAGATATTTCAGTTTATTTAGAAGAGTATCAAAGTCAAGCTGAAAATTTCTCACAAGCATTTAAAATGAAAAGTCAATCTGAAATTAATCCAAAGAAAACAACTATGTTCTAAACGTTTTAATTTATTATATAAATATATAAATATATTATTATTTTTTTTATCATTTGATAAAAAAAAAAAAAAAAAAAAAAAAACTTTTAAAATGATAAATTATAATAAATATATATGATATATGTATATATATAAATATGTATATATAGACATATTAGAAAATATTAGACATATTAAAAATATATATCATATATATTTTAATTTATTAATTTTTTTTTTTTTTTTTTTTTTTCATAGGAAGATAAATCAACATTTTTTTTTTCTTAGAATATCAATAATGTTTATATTTTTAATCATTATTGTATATCGAATGATATCGTGATAAATTTTTATTTAGATTTTTATATATTTATATATAAATATAACAGATAGTTTCCTTTTCATTTTTTTTTCTGATTTAATCCATACATATTATTCAGATATTATATGTATCTAAATTTATTATGAATGTTAAAGAAATTAGAGTATATTAAAAAAAAAAAAAAAAAAAAAGAAAAGAAAAAAGAAAAAATTAATAATACGTAATAATAATAATAATAATAATAATAATAATAATAATAATAATAATAATAATAATAATAATAATAATAATAATGATAATAATGATAATAATAATAATGATAGTAATAAAGAGAGAAAATATGAACAATATAAAATAATAATAATTGGAAAGATAATAGTCAAAAAGGAAATTATTAAGAGGCAATAAGAAGAAATTATTACCACATTTTTTTTTTTTCTTACCGAAAAAAAAAATTTTTAAAAAAAATATAAGGACGGACAGCAATTTAAAAATTAATTCATTAATAATTTATTATTTATTATATTATTATTATTATTATTATTTTTAAAATATTTTTCAACTCATCATTAAGACAATTATTAAAAGAATTATTAAAATATTAAAATATATATTTTTACTATTTTTAGTTAATAATATATAATATTTTTTTTTTTTTTACTTCATAATATATTAAAATAATTTAGTGAGGAAAGAGAGAAAGATAGGAAGAAAGAAAGAAAGAAAAGATATACCTATAATATTGTATTCATAATAATATTAATAAAATTTTATTTTTTTTTTTTTTAAAAAATAATAATAATAAAAAAAAAAAAAAAATTATAAAAGTTATTAAATATATAATATATATATAAATATTATATATATATATAATTAATTATTCCTTATTATAATTTGTTAAGAGTTATGAATTTATGGTTTATAATTATGTCAACTTTATTAATATATTTTATGATAAAGAGTTACTAGCACTTAATTATTCTAAATTATTTTAAATATTGCTAAAATAATTTCTTAAATATATTTATAATCTAATAATTTCCCCCTAAAACTAAATATTTAATATTATTACACCATTAATATTAGATGTATCTAAAACATCTCTTATAGTATATGGTTTATATATTACCATTTATATGATGGAAACCTTTCTCTTGAGGGGTGATATTATACCATCTCAATTTGTATGAATACCTCTTATATTTTGGGTTTTACATCACTTTCAATTATAATCCGCTTTATAGATTAGCGTTAACTTTTATATATTTTCGCTTTGTAGTTTTAGCGATAACTATTAAAATAAATTGTTTATTATATATTGGTGTATTTGATAAATCATAATCTTGGGGTATTAAAATTGATTGTATTTATAATTAATTATATTATTTTAGTCATTTAAACTTATTAGTAATAATATAAATTGTTTCATAATTGATTAATATTCACAATTTCAGTTAATTCTTTCTTAAAGGTTAACTTTTGTTAATTTTCGCTATTAAGCTATTTTATTAATTTCAGAATAAATATTATTTTCAAATAATTAGCTCAAAGAATCAGTTAAGTAACTTCTCTTTAATATTTTTATTTTCTTTTATATTTTTATAATTTGTATTTTATTTTGCCTACTTCCCCCTAAAATTCAAATTTCTAAAAGGATTTTATATATTTGGATTTTCTCATCATTATAATATTAATTATAGAATTATAATAATTTTAAATACTCTGTAATAAATATAGTTTATAGATGGATAAACATCATCCATTTTTATATAACTCATGGTTATATTTATTATTTTATTATACCTTTCATTACGAAGGTTTGTATTATGATTATATTAAATAATTTTTTTTTATTTAAACCTATTTCACGCTATGCTTAATAATATTATTATTGTTAGAATGTACCCTAGGAATTACCATTCTATTATATTTCCCTTGAATATTTGGGATATTATATATTAATTATTTTATGAGGTCTCTGACATATAGACTCCTCCATTATTGTAGTTTATATTTATATATACACGTTTGATATTTATAAATACGCGTTAAAATAACAATACTTTAAATAATATGTTTTATATATTCATGGGGCGGAAATAGTCCATCACATAGTAGATTCCTTCATGTATAGATATTATATTACTAATAGCCAAAAGCTTATTTGTTAAAATATCAAATTATAATTTCAATTAAGAGTCTCTAGTATGAAGATATATAATTTTCTTTTATATACGTTTATACGTGTTTTTTCTTTTTAAATAAATATTTTTATATTTTTTTGAGTTTTACTTATCCTGAAATAACTTCTTTTATCAACAGTTTATATTTTACGCGTTTCTTCAATTTTTCTGTCTTGATCATTTTAATCAGTTATCAGTTTTATTAGTAATCTTAAAAATTGACATAATGAGCAACCTTTATCATAATTTAAAATTCAATTATATATATATATATATATATTTTTTTTTTTTTTTTTGACATAATATTGTTTCCGGCAAAAGATTCTTTTGCTATGAATCTTTTTAAGAGTCAGATGAGACTCTTAATCTGTTAAGAGTTATGAATTTTTGGTTTATAATTATGTCAACTTTATTAATATATTTTATGATAAAGAGTTATTAGCACTTAATTATTCTAAATTAAATGCTTTTATATTGATACATTGTGGCTTATACATTATTTATATTACAATATGTTTCAATACATTTGAAGCTTATTTTTCATACATTTCACATATTCTAACATAATTATTATTATTATAAATATAAAGTATTCATTTTTCATTTTTCATTTTTCAATTTTATTTTATTTTTTTTTATTTTTATTTTTATTTTTTTTTATTTTTATTTTTATTTTTATTTTTATATTATTTTTATTTATATTTATATTTTTTTTATTTTTATTTTTATTTTTTTTTTTTTTATTTTTATTTTTTTTTTTTTTTTTTTATTTTTATTTTTTTTTTTTTTTTTATTATTTTTATTTTTATTTTTTTTTTATTTTTATTTTTATTTTTTTATTTTTATTTTTTTATTTTTATTTTATTTTACTTTTAAAGCTTTAATTCTCTGGAGCCTAGTTTTTTGTTATAAATGCTTAATAATTAATTTTTTTTTTTTTTTTTTTTTTGTTGTTGTAACCTAAAATGTATCCTAACGACAAAATATATCTTCTTTTTATTTAGACGATGAAAATAGTTTTTTTTTTTTTTTTTTTTTTTTTTTTTTTTTTTTTTTAAAATTAAAATAGATAGCCTCCCAGTTATAGCAGTTATAGTAGTTGGATAACCACACTTTTTTTTTTTTTTTATTTTTAAAGATATTACTTTTTTTTGGTTTATTTATTATTATTTTTAGAATTTTTATTTTTATTTTATTTTATTTTATTTTATTTTTATTTTTATTTTTAAATGGTAATCACATTACACGTTGATCATACTTACTTACTCACATACTAAATATTTTTTAACTTTTGGACTTAATTTTTTTTTTTTTTTTTTTTTTTTTTATTTATTCTTTTTTATTTAATTAAATTAAAATTTCTATGATTAATTAAAAAAAATTTATTATTATTATTATTTTTTTTTTTAAAAAGAAGTATATTTAATGCTAACATGTGCTTTTGAAATTATTTTATTTTTTAATATTTAAAAAATATAATAAATAATAAATAATTAATAATATTTAATAATATGTTATATTATTAATATTATTAATATTAAAAATATTTAATTATTTATTATTTACTTGTCTATTCTGAATAAATTATTTGTCAATGAGTGAAGCTCAGATTAATTATTTTATATTATATATTTTATTTATTTAATAATATTTTATTAATAAAGAAGAATCATTTTCTGAATAATAATTATTACATGTATTTTATATTAATTTTATTTTATAATAAAGCATAATGTATAATTTTATTTACTATATTTTAACATTCCCCCTATATTATGTCTTTATTAGAACTATTTTATTTTATTAATTTTTATTTTTATTTTATTTTTATTTTTATTTTTATTTTTTTTTTTTTTTTTTTATTTATATTATATTTTAATTATCAAAAATTATATCGTTAAATTTCTTAATGTTAATACCGGATACTGGTTTTGTTAAAGGATCAGCTAACATATCATTTGTGCTAATATATTCTAATTTTGTATTCTTTTCTTTTATTTTTTCTTGAATAAATTTATATCTAGTATCAATATGTTTGCATCTACCTTTAGCATTTTCATCTTCAGCTATTGCTATACAAGCTTTATTATCTACTTTTATTTTTATTAAGACATTCTTATTAGTTATTTCTTCGAATAAATTTTTTAACCATATTCCATGTTTTGCGCATTCAGTAAGACAAACAAATTCAGCTTCAGCTGTTGATAATGTAAAATTTCTTTGAATTTGTGATTTCCAGGAAATTGGACTATTTCCAAGTAAGAATATATATCCACTTACAGATCTTCTAGTGGCTTCATCATTAGCATAATCAGCATCTGAAAATCCAACTAATCTATTTTTTCCATTATAGTATATTGATTTATTTATTGTAGATTTTAAATATTGTAATATCAGTAGCAATGCTTTATAGTCTATAGTTGTTGGATGTTCACAATTTCTTGATGCTTGGTTAACTGCATATGTAATGTCTGGTCTAGATTGTATTGCAATATATAATAGTGAACCTAAAAGTGATTTGTATTTTCCAACATCTACAGGTTTTGCATTTTTTCTTTTTCATTTGAAATTTTTCTATATGGATATTTTATTATTTTAGTTTTATTCATATTATAATTATTAATAATTTTATTTATATAATCTTCTTGATTTATTTTATAACCATTTTTAGTTTTATAAATATTTATTCCAATAATTTTTCTGGCATCAGATTCTTTTGAAATTGTATATTTATTTTTTAATTTCTTAATTATATTTTTGATTTCATAATCTTCACCAGTTATTAAAGTGTCATCAACGTATAATGTTAATAACCCTATTAATTTATTTCCTTTATTATATTTTCCACTTAAGCATTTGTCTGATTTATATTGTTTAAAACCGATTGACTTTAAATAATTAGTGATTTCTTCATTCCACATACGTCCAGCCTGTTTTAAACCATATAGTGCTTTTTTCAACAACCATACTTTATTTTTATTATAATTTTTATCTCCTTTTGGAATTTTAACATAAATTGTTTCATTAAGGTCAGCATTTAAATATGCCGCTTTTATGTCTAATTGTTTTAAATTCCATTTATTTATTGAAGCTATTGCGATGGTAATTCTTAAACTATCAGATTGTGCTGTAGGTGAATATGTTGAAATAAAATCTTCACCTTCCTTTTGCTGACAACCTTTTACTACTAATCTAGCTTTTTTAGTATTATTATTTTTTATAACTAAAACCCATCTTGTATCTATGATATTTGTATTTTTTGGTATATCTTTAATATTGACTACCATCATTACATTTTTATCATACATATTTTTAATTTTATTTTTTATAGCTATGTTCCATTCTTTTGAATCTTTTGAAATCATAGCTTCTTCATATGTACTTGGACATTGTGTCATAATATTGAAAATTTTATGTTTTTTATTAATGTTTTTATTTTTTGATAATATTTCTTTTCTTATATTTAATGTTTGGGTGTCTGATTCATCGCCTGAGTCTTCATCATCTTGAATTCTTCTTTTTTTTATTAATATCGCTATCTGAAAAATTGTTAATATTTTTTATATTATTGTTTATATTGTTATTATTATCATTAATATTATTATCATCAATATTATTATTATTATAATTGATATTATTATTATTATTATTGATATTAGAATTTGTCGATTGTATATTTGCACTTTCCCCCTCAATCGATAAATTTGAGTAAATGAATAAAGAATCAATAGTTTTCGATGAGAAAAAGGAAGTATCAATAGTACCAGGAATATCTTCCATGAAATAAACATCTCTAGCAGTAATGATAGAGTTTGTAGAAATATCTAAAATTCGGTACCCAGAAGAACTTTCAGGATAACCAAGAAAAATACCTTGTTTCGAATTATTTTCAAATTTATTTGTTTTATGGTTATTAAAGAAAAATGCTTTACAACCGAATACTTTAAAATGAGAAATATCAACAGGTTTATTAAAGAATAGTTCATTAGGAATTTTAAAATTAATACTAGAATGAGGATTTGAATTATATAAGAAAGCAGCACATTGAACGGCAGAATCCCAAAAATAAAGAGGTAATTTAGTAGAATTTAAAAGTGTTTTAGCACAATTATTTATTGTTTGATTTAACCGTTCAGCAAGACCATTTTGTTGAGGATATCCAGGAAAAGAGTGAATAAATTTAATTCCGTGATTATTTAAAAACGAAATAACATTTTTATTTATGTATTCATTTCCATTATTAGATTTAAAAGTTTTAATTTGAATATTATATAAGTTCGAAGTTAATTTATAAAATTCAACAAATTTATCATAGACATCTGATTTATTTTTTAAAAGATAAATCCAACATTTGCCAAAAAAAATCATCTAGAAAAGTTAGGTAGTAGTTATATCCTTGAAATGAAGTTTCTAGTTTACCCACAACATCAGTGTGAACCAATTCTAAAGGTTCAGTTGTGAAAGAATCAGAAGCAGAAAAAGGTTTTCTCCTCAATTTACTGATTTTGCATTTAGGACATTCTTTTTTATTATGAAAAGAAGTATGCTTAATAATAAATTCTTTAAAATTGTTATAATTATTGAAATGTCCTAACCTTGAATGCCAAAGTGAATAATCTACATTGTGAATATTAAATTTTGAATAATTGTCATAATTATTACTTTGAATATCAACATTAATATTATTGATATTTGAAATAATACAAATGTAAATAAATTTTCATCATTTGCATAAATATTGGCGATTATATTATTATCTTTATTATTTATTTATTTGTAATCTATCTTTTTTATTGATGTTTTCCATAATTATTTTATTGCCAAGACTTAAGATATGATGTGTTGAGATTAGATTGTTTTTAATGTTTGGTGCAAAATGAACATTTGATAATTTGAATTTATTATTCTTGAAACTTCCATAATATGTACCAGAACAATTTATTTTATCAGTGGTACCATTTGGATAAATTATTGTTTTATCATTAGAATTTTGAATATTATTTAGTTGGTTTATGTTGTTGGTTAAATTTAATCCTGTACCACTATCTATAATCCATGTTGTATATTTATTATTTGTTTTTAAATTGTTACATTTAATATTGTTTTGTAATACCGTTGACTGTAAATTCAATTTATTGAATAAAAAATAGAAATCATGCTAATTATGATAACAATAATAATAAATCCAAAACACAATTCAAAGAACAAAAACAAGAAGATTTAAAAGACAAAAGATAATTTCCAATATTGAACAAATAAAAAATCTTGAAGAGCTCGAATTTTCTTTTGAAGAATTAAAGGAAGATATACAATAAGGAATTAAATAGTCTGGAAAGCTCCACTAAAGAAGAAGATCCATCCACAATTAATGCCGCCAAATGAAAAATGATAATGAAAAACACAATCAATACATTGGAATATAACCCACATGAAGACAATGTATGAACTTTCGACACAGGCGCTTCCGAACATATTACTTGTAACAAAAATATATTAACCAATTACAAGAAAGAAAGAAAGAAAGAAAGAAAGAAAGAAAAAAAAAGTAACTCTTAGATGTGTAAATAATACAACCTGTGAATTTGAAGGAAGTGGAACATATGAAGGAAACCTGAATGGACATGAATTCAAACTTAAGAATGTTTTCCATTCAAGTAAAATAAATAAAAAATCTAATAAGTGAAATCAAATTTACAAAAAGGAAGGACTAATCTGCAAAAATTACACCAAGGAAGGATAATGTATGTCTAACCCTCAAGTATAAACAATAAAAAACAAAAGAACAAACTCTTAGGCTCTTTCGAATCAGATGAAAATAACATCATTCGAATTAAAATAATGAATTATATATAGTAATGTTGATCCCGTGGAAGACAGAAACCTATCTAACCAAGATGCTGAATTGGATGATCAAAAGCAGGCTATTATGGCATAGAAGATTGGGACATTTCTACCATGAGAATTTGAACAAACACTTAGCTTTACATAGCATTAAAGTTCTCAAATGCTTAGATTGCCAGGTCTCCCAAACTCAAGAGAAGAGCTCATTACAGGAACTACTCCATAAAAAACTACAAGTATTCTGGAAACAATTTACTCAAGATGTCATAGGGCCGATTCAACCATCTTTCATAGGAAGAAGATTCATTCTCACTTTCGTGGATGATTATTACTCAAGAAAATAGTTGGGTCTTCTTACTAAAAAAATAAATCAGAAGTTCCCAGCAGAATTATAAATTTCTTCACTTATCTAAGTAACCAATTTTGATAAGAAGATTAAAAATCTTCAGAAGAGATCAAGGTCGAGAAAATTTGCAATAAAAAGGTGGAAAAATTTTGTATTAGAAATGGTAATTAAGAAAACTTACTCACCCCTCCTTACAACCCAGAAAAAAATGGTTAAGTCGGAACGTTTCAATTATACTCTAATTAACTGTGCGCAAAATTCACTTATATTGGAGCAAAAGATGGATATCAAATTCTGGGACTTCGCAGTAAAATATGCAAACTTATTATACAATAAGGCTCCCCATAATAAAGATATACAAAACATAATTCCAAAAGAATTCTTATACAAATACAATAAACCATCAAACATTAAACTTATTAAAGTATTTCGGATGTAAAGCATGCTATAAAGATTTTTCAAATGATAAAAATGAAATTAAAACATAATGTTATAAAAGGTGTTTTTCTCGGTTTCATTTTAGAGTCAAAAATGTTATATCGTAATAGATTATATAAAATTTAGGTGTACACTTAGTAAGAGAAGTTGTTTTTTGATGAATCCACTTCAGGTAAGTTAACTCTCACTGATTTGAATAACAAAAACATAAATTTAATAGAATTTTTACCTAAATATATCAATTTAGATAATTATTCAATTCACATATTAGATGAAAATATAACAAGTAGCACTAACTCAGTGAATAATCAACAAAAGAATATTAATTTAAACTGAAAATACAACAAACAATACTAACTCAGTTAACAATTAACAAAATAATACTAATCAAACTGAAGATACAAAAAGTAATACTAACGTAGCACATAACCAGCAAAATAATGATAACCAGAAAAATAATGATAATCAGATTATAAATATTAAACTCAATTCCAGTTATGAAAACAATAGTTCTTTTATTCCAAAATAACGATGATAACGTGGCCAATAACTCCAACATAGAAGACATTATATCTATCAATGAAACCAAAGCATCAATAACGAAAGTCGGAAACTTTGAACTAATTTCAAATCATTCCACAGAAAACATAATGGAAGAAGCCAATACTAATGATAAAAACAGAAAATACATTCGATGAATATAGAGATAATATTAATGAATTTTACTACTCAACTCCGAAATTTTAAAGCTATAAATGATGATAATATATAGAAACATTCAAGCAGTAATTTCAACTTAAACACCAACCATCAATTATGACACAACCCTAAAGTTCAGTATAATGGAATATCTTCACACATTAAAAAAGATCAGGAAGTCCTTTACTAAACCAATATCACAAAAGATTCAACTCAAACGTAAATAATATAGAAAATGATATCAAAATAAATACTAATGTTCCATAAAATTATAAATAAGCAATCTCATGTAAAGATAAGAATCATTGAATTGAAGCTATAAATGCAGAACTACAAAAATTGATACCAAAAAAATAAAATAATGTTTTTTTCAAAAAGGAAATTCCGAAAAGAGTAAATCCAGTTTACAACAAAGTAGGTTTATGCTTTAAAAAAAAGAGATGGCAACAGAAAGATAATCAAATATAAAGGAAGAATCGTAACCGGAGGTTTCAAACTAAAAGTATTGATTACGTCTTGACTTATTCACCAACTTTTAGTATTGATAATCTAAAATTATTACTGACAAATTGCATCTAAATTTAATTGGATTGTTATGCAACCCGACATTAAAGCTGTTTATCATAATGCTCCACTCGATAAGCAACTATAGGTTACTATCCCTCCAGGTGATTAAAATTTTTATCATGTACATAGATGTTTATATGGACGACCTGTTAAATCACAGGTCGTAAATCAGAAATAAGTAAATTTATTTATATAAAATAAAGAAAAAATTTTTAAAATATTAAAACGCAACAAAGCGGACCTACCTACTAGGAATGAAAATCGAAGAAAAGAATTTCAATTACATCATTTCACAAACAAAACTCATTAATGACATTTTACTAAATTCAAATATTAGAAAAACAAAAAACACTATGTTCAGGAAATAAATAAATTATCAACCAACAATAAGAAATTTGATAAAACAACGTATAAAAGTGTCGTAGAATCACTTATATATTTAGTACTCTATATCAGACCAGACATAGTCTATGCCATAGGTAACGGGTAAAGTTGCAAGACATTCCGAAAATCCCACAATAGATGATTGGAAAAAAGGTAATAAATATTTTTAAAATACCTAAACTATACAAAAAACTACAAAATCACATAGAAAGGTAAAGGTGAAATACTAGCTTATACAGACTTAGATTATGCTGGAGATCCAGAGGATAGAAAATCCACCTCCAGATATATAATTCTAATGGGTATGGATCCAATTTGTTGGCAATCAAAAAAAAAAAAAAATCAAATAGGTTGCCACATCTATTGTTGAAGTCGAATAGATTGCTACCAATCAATGTGTAAAGAAGTTTTTATGGATCAGAAATATTTTCATGGAACTATTAAATATAACAAAACCATTTAAAATTATGACAGATAATATTACAAGTGAAGCAACGTTAGAAAATGGAGAAATTTATAATAAATTAAAACCCATAGATATAAAATTTCATTTTAATTGTGACAAACTCAAAAAATAATAAAATAACTTTAAATTATATTAACACCGAGAAGATGCTAGCAGATCTATTAACCAAGGACTTAAATGGACCAAAAATGACCAAACTTACAGACCAAATATTTAATTAAAAGTATTTTGATTTGAGGGGGAAATGCTAGATTATATGAAGTGTATTAAATATCTTTAAAAATTATATTAATTAAATTATTTCGTTATGAGTAAATTATTCTTTATGTATTTGAAATACATTATTTAATTCATTATTAAAATAATTTCATTATATTATTATCAAGCCTCAATTAGTATAAATAGATTAAACATCTTTTTTTTTAATTACTTATTTCTAAATAATAAATATAAATATTAATAAATAAACTTTAATTAATAATAAAATGTTTTATTTTCTCTTATAAATAAATAATTTATAATTTATATTTATTATAACACATAATAAATAATAGATAATAATAGATAATATAATAAATAATAGATAATAATAGAAAATAATAATAATAATTCGATTATATATTAATAGTTTTGTTTTATTTTACTTTATTTTAGAACACTTTATTATTTGTTATATTAATAATGCATACTTTTTTATATATACTTTTACATGGTAATACATATACTAATAAACGATTGAACCATATCTGTATCACATTAACAATCAATCATATATTTAAATGATCTAGCCATAATACATTAGATACACAAAATACAATACATAAATTATACATATATTTAATCTAATACTTATACTTAAAATATATTATTAATAGCTATAATTAATATTAAAGTTTAATAAATAATTCATAATATTTTAACAAATAGTAATATAATAATATATGAAAACAAATAAGAGAAATATATATCAACTTTTCATTTATATTTATAAATATAGTAATAATAATAAAAAAAAATATATATATACAAATTTTTAAATTATGTAATAATAATAAAAAAAATATATATATATGTAAAAGTAAATTTATATATAGAAATGATAATAGATAGTTGATATGAAATAGAAATAAAAACTCTAATTAATAATAAATTTATGTTAATTAAGAAATGTAGTAAAATCATAAATTTATGTATTAATCTAGTTTTTATTGTATTTCTTATTAGAAATTAATTTATATATTTTTATTATTTAATTTTAACATTAATGAAAGTAAATTAATATTTATACTTTAATATAGGAAAACTTTATTATAGTAAATAATTATAAAAGAGAAAAATACTTAGAAATAGTTTTATTTCTCTGTCCAAGAATAATAAATAGTAGATTAGTGTAATTCTTGAGATCAAAATATGAAAATAAACATTAATTTTAAGAATAAATGTTAGTTTACATTTTTAATAATGATAAGCAAATGTAATTCTTCTAATAAATAAAATTTAAATAAAATTATTTTTATAAAACATATAAATTATATCTCCAAAATAAAGAATAAACCTTAAAAGAACCGAACCTGAACTTCGTACTTTATCATAGTTCAATTATAATAATTAATAATAATTATATCTAATATAAATCATAATATAGATAAAAAAAGTTTATATATTATAAAATAATATTAGGGACTTTACCCAATTATATATATATGGCTTTTTTTTTTTTATTTATTTTTTAATTTATTTTCATATTTAATTATGATTATTTCGTTTTATAATAAATTTTATTATTATTATTTTTTTATTTATTAATTTATTATTTATTTTTATTTTCAATTATTATTATTATTATTACGTATTATTTATTAATATTTAAAAAAAATGAAAAGTATAAAAAGCACAAATATATAATCAATTATTGTATTTTTTTTTTTTTTTTTACTAGTATGACTAATATGACCACCAAAAAAAAAAAAAAAAAAAAAAAAAAAAAAATAGTAAAACAAACAAAAAATTAATAATTATTGTTCCAATCATCTTGCTTCTATTGGATATGAATTAAATTAAAAAGTTACTTGTACCAGAAAATAGTTGTATATATCTCTTATACAAAATTTTAAATTATATATAACTTAACAAGAGAAGTTACTAATTTTTTTTTTTACTAATAATTGTAAACATATATACATTTATAATATAAATATAAATATAAATATAAGTTTATGGAAGGGAGGCATGAAAATCTATATTATCAAAATTAATATTGTATGTATCATTTTTGTTTTGATTTTGGGGCTTTTTTTTTTTTAAATCATATTATATATATATAAAATTATGTACTTATTTCAAAATTTATTTCAAGATTATATACATTGATATTTAAGTATAATATGTATTTATGATTGTTTTTCAATAGGTTTTAAAGGACATGCAATTAAAAATTCTTAATTTCATACCAAAAATATTTATTCATATTTAGAAAATGCTACTATTTTTTTTGTAATATAATTCAAAAACAACTTTTCATAAACGGTCACCATTTCATTATGAATTGATGAATAGATTTTTATTTTATTCTAAAAAAAAAATTACAAAAAAGGTATAAACATATAGATAAAGATATTAGTCATAGATAAATTATGACTACTTCATAATTTATTTTATTTTTATACCAATGAAATTTTTATTTACTAAAAAAAATAAACAAAAAAAAAAAAAAAGAAAAAAAGAAAATAAAATAAAAACGTGTTATTAATTAAATTTAAATTAATAAAAATTATATTTTATATTAGAAAAATTTTATTTTTTTTTATTTTTTTATTTTTTTGTTTATTCTTTTTTTCTTTATGCCGAGGCTTTTTTTTAATAATTCAAATTTTAATTATAAATCTTATAAATATAAATCAATAAATTATAATTATTATTATTTATTTTATTTATTATTATTTATTATTATAATTAACTAATACAAATTTATAGTATTATTTTTAAGTTTATTGGAGTATATTACATATATTACTCCAATAAACTTAAAAATAATAATATAAATTGTAATAGTAATGATAATATAAATAATAAATAATAAAATATATTAATATTAAATTGGGTTAAAAAATTTAAATTAAAATAATAATAAATAATAATAATAACAACAATCATAATACCTGAGTTTAAATTGAAATATATATTAACATATAAAAATATAAATAAATTTTGTTATACTCCGTTTTTTTTTTTTTTTTTTTTTTTTTTTTTTTTTTTTTTTTTTTTTTTGGGTGTATTTTCTAATTTTAGTAAATTTTATTATTTAAGGAGAATTACAAAAAAAAAAAAAATAAATAAAAATAAAAATAAATAAATAATTAAATAAATAAATAAATTCTGAATTTGAATTTAAAATAGGTAAAGTTGATTCCATTTTTAATTTTAATTTTTAAGTATATAATACTAAAATAAAAAATTATTTTAGTAATATATTATAATATTTGTGGCATGGAGTACTATTGTAAAATTAAAACAGTGATTTATTAAATTATATTAAAAATTAATAATAATATTTAAGGCAATACAATTAAATTGTAGAGGTTCGATTTCCTCGTGTGGCGATACTATTTCTCTACAATATCGTTTTTTTTTTTTTTTTTTTTTATTTTTCTAAAAAAAAAAAATTTATAATTAATAATAGATAATTTTTTTTTTATTTTATTTTTTTTAGATTTGGGAGAGAATACACTTCTAGTGCTTTATTAAAAAGATTAAAATATAATAATAGATAGTATTAACATTAAATAAATAATAAATAAATAAATAAATAAATAAATAATAATTATTATCTTTAATATTTATTAAATTTAGTAATTTAATTTTATCTAATTTTAATAATAAATATAATATTGATAATAATAATAATAAATAAATAAATAAATAAATAAATAAAAAAAAAAGATTTTTTTTTTTTTTTTTTTTTTAGACAGGGAAGAGAATACACTTCCAAAACTTTATTAAATTTTATTTTAAAAAATACATGTAGGTGAAAAGTACATTTGAAATTAAAAATAAAAAATTAAAAAATAAAAAATAAAAAAGCTCGAAAATACTATGTATTTCGGCAAGTTGTACTATGCGGGAATTTTTCCCTTCCTATCAAATAAAAAAGAAATAAAACCTAGAAGTAACAAAAAAAAAAAAGAAAATATTAATTTTTTAATTGTTAACAATTAAAAAATTAATATTTAATAATATCATTTTCTTTTATTTTTTTTTTTTTTTTTTACAATTACTCTTGGTACCTCGAAAGAATTAAGATGGTCTTTACCTTAATGAACCCTTAGAGAATAGAAAGGAAAAGAAAAGTGATACGTCCATGAATTTACATTATAATTTAACTTTTTTAAAATTTAGGATTAAAAACACTTTTAATGAAATTTACACTTATTTTGTATCTTCGTTTACATAATAATATTCTTTTATTTATTTATTATTATAATTTTTTTTTTTTTAAATTAATATTTATTTATTTATTTAAATATATTTAAATTTTTATGAATAAAATATAGTATCTATATAGCGTTAAATATATTTTAAAGATAGAAATATTTATTTTTATTTTTTATTTTTTTTTTTTTAAATAAAAAAATAATAAATTTCAAATATTATGAATATATATATATATTTTTTATAAATAAAAAAGATTTATATAGTTATATAAATAATAATATATCTTTATAAATATACTTTTTTTTTAATAAATATTTGTTTTTTATTTTTATAAATTTTTTTTCTATTGATGTTAGATTTTTTTTTTTTTTTAAAAAAAAAGTTAAATTAATTGAATTAAATTTTTTTAATTTTTTTAATTAATTATAGAAATAAGGAAAATAATAAAAAAAAATTATTTTAAAATATAACAATAAGAGTTATAAAAATAAGTGCGAATGTATTTATAGCGTAATTGGAAATAGCACTACTACTGACTTTTCCTTGAACCTTTACTTCATCCCCATCTTTCTTTTCTAAAATGATTTCACTACCAACTTCACCATTCTTGTTACTTACATCGAATTTAATATTATCGGTTTGTGCAATGAAGTTGGAGGTATCTCTAATCCAATTGTAAATACCATAATCATCAAGATTATGTTCAACATTGTCACTAAGTAATGCCATAACACCATCGAAATCTGGAATTGGTTCTTCTTCAAAACCACTGTAGGTTTGTGTTGGAATGTTTTGTCTACAATTGATATCCCATGCAATATCATCCTTTAAAAATTCTTTTAAGTATCCAATACGATCACCAAGAGCTTGAACATTGAAAACTCTAGAAACAATATCATCGATGGTTTGTTTCATTTGAGTTTTGAATGGTTCACGATTTAAAATCTTGTGGTAAAGTTGAGCATAAATTAATCCCTTAGAACCATATGGTTTTTTAGATTGAGCAAAGGTGTCAAATGGTACCTTTTCAAGTTCACACCACTTACCATAAGTTAAGTCAAAATCAATTGGGAACATAGTAATGTAACCATTACTATTACGATATATATAGAAATTATTACCGCCTTGTAAATAACCATCCCATTGGCAGATTAAGTATTCCATAGCCATACCCTTTAAGAAGGTATCCACATCAAATCTATCTCTGATATCTTTTTCTGGAGTTGCATCATTTAATGAATCAAAATAGGCAAGTACTTCCTTCATATCATCGTATTGTTGTGCACCAGCACGAACAACATTTTTGGTGACACTGTATAAATCTTCCATGTATTCTGGATAATCATTATAAAGGAAAGCTGGAATCTTTATATTATCTTCAGATAAGGAAACACCTTTGTAAAAAGTACCATACTTGATATCTGCTTTCTTTTCATCAGTATGGAACATATTTCTAACAAACTTCTTTTTGAGAGTATCAGAAAATTCGTATAAACCAAATGGAGTATTATTAATGTAAAAACGAGCATGAGTAGATTGTGGAATTGGAACACCAATTGAATTTAAAACATCATATGTTATCTTATTTTTAATGTAGGTAGAATCATAAACAAGATTTCTTAATTTGAAACCAGATCTATTGTAAACTTCAGTGTTTTCCTTTGAATCAGTTGCATTTTCAGATAAACTTACCTTGAAAGGATGTTTTTTGTGACCACGAGAAGCCATACCTCCTAACTCAAGTTCTACATTTGTAAATTGGAAAACTTTATCTGGAGTGAATAAATCCATTGAACCAATATATTTGGTATCTCTATTTTCTCCTGTATCTTGAACTAAAGTATTGTAATCTTGATCACTTAAATGGAAACGAATAACTGGAACTTCACCCTCTTGGAAAAGCTTTGAATATTTAGTAACACCCTTTCTTGCTTCATTAATTCTTGGTATGGTTTTTAATAAACTACCAGCGCGATCATATCTTCTACCAAAAATTTGATTTAAAGTAGTCTTTCCTTCACCATTCCAGGTTCTTGAGAAATTATTATTAGCTTTCTCTGAATAAACTATAGAAGCTTCATTGGTAATAACATAGTAATAGTCGGTTGTTGGTTTATTGGCTTCAACAGTCCAATACATTCCGTTTATACTAGGTGTCATAATTATTGGGTTACCATTGTCAATAACTAAGGCAACACCTGAACCTCCATATTCTATTGGTAAAGCAACAACTCTATATTCTTCAGCCTTTGCTAAAGATACTAATGAACTTACTATTTTTATAATTTTTTATACATTAGTCTAATAAAATCAGACATATATTTTACTACTAATTATATATAAATCTTACCTAATAGTGAACTTAAAATTTTATTTAATTTCATCTTTTATAATTAATTTATTTATATATCTATATACTATTTTATAATTAAGAAAAAAATAATAAATTAGTATTGTTTTTTTTTTTTTTTATACTTTTTATAAATAATTCATAATTTTATTAATATTTATTTATTTATATGATCATAAGATTAAAGAATTATTTTTTAAAATTATTATTTTATTATTTAATAGCTTATTGAATTTTATATATTTATTAATTAATTTATATTTTTTATTTATAAAATATTCTTTATCATATTTATTCATTACTGAGTTAAAATTTATTTTAAATTTTATATATGTCTATTTCTAATAATGATATTTTAAATACACTTCATTCATAAGTGGTTTTTTTGTTTTGTTATTAAATAATACTGAACATATTTTTATTTGTTTTTAAATGTTATTATTAGATCTTTTTATCTATATACATTTTATCTATATACATTACTTATACAATTACCTTTATATTGTATTTTTTTTTTTATTTATTTCTGTTTATTATCTTTATTTTCCTTTTTATTATTTTTTTTTTTTTTAAATAAAAAAAAAAAAAAACAGAAATTATAAAAAGAATTTTTAGACTATTTTTGATATTATATAGTTTTACATAAATTAAAAAATTTTTTAAATTTTAAATATATAATTTAAAATATTTAGTATATAAAAAATTGATTATTTATTATATATTTAAAAATATTTAATTTTTAGATAATATATTAATAATTTATTATTCAATATATATATAATACAAGCCATGTTGATATAATAAAATATTTATATAAACCATATTAAATCATTTATTATATAATTCTTTAATTTATTATAATATAATTAAATAATTTGAAAAACAAAAAAAAAAAAATTTTTTTTATATAAATTAAACTTTTTTTTAAAAAAAAATAAAAGCAATATATGTAAATAGAATGATAATAATATATTAGATTATATTATAATATTCATTTTTAAAATTCATAAATTAAAATTGATAAGTAGTTTTTCTACATGATTTACTATATATTATAATACATAAATAATATATATTATATATATTTTTAATTTATTGGTTATTTATATTTATATATTATATTTATTGTTTACAAAAAAACTTACTTTAAAAAAAATATATATTTTATAAATAGAAAATATTATTATTGATAATATTAATATAAATTGTTTTTTTTTTTTTTTTTTTTTTTTTCAATATATTATCGAAAATAAATCATTTAATATATAATATTATTAGAAAAATCAATAATTAATAAAACAAATTAATTTAATTATATTTAATAAAATAAATCTTTTTTATTAAATACAATATATATATTTAATTATTTAATAATTCATTAAATTATCAAATAAAATTTAAGATTATTAAGGAAAAACAAAAAAATTAATATATAATTTATTTATTTTTATTATTTATACTTTATATAACTTTTAACCATTTGTAATTGCGGCTAAAATGAATAAAAGTATTTATTATTATTTTTTTTATTTTAATTATTATCATCTATATTATAATTTATTATATATTATATATTATATTATATATTATATAATATTTATTAGCTATAATCTATTTATTGTTTATTATTTAATAGTATCTATTTATTATTTATAATTTATTATATTATATAATATATAATATTTATTAGCTATAATCTATTTATTATTTAATAATAAAAAAGAAAAATAGAATTATTTACTAATTATTATCTATTTATTATTTATAATTAAAAAAGAAAAATAGAATTAAATATAAAATATTTTATTTAATTCATAGTATTAGTAATAGTCTATTATTTTCCTTTTATTTCTTTTACCATTTTTATTTCCGATTTAGCTCTACCTTAATATTCCCATACCTTGAGGTATGGAAATATTAAGGTAATCACAACACTTTGGTATACTTTATGCTTTCGCATTAGCGGATATATTATCCCTGCTGGATATTATTGCTGAGAATTTTTCTAGTTTACTTTTTCTTCATTTCGTTAATATAAAAAATTATTAATTATACTTTATCGTTGTTAATATAACTAATAAAACATAAATTAATAAATAATAAAAAAAAAAAAAAATAAAAAAAGTAAACTTTATACAAAAAAAATAAATAAGTAGGTTTATATAAAAAGAAATTAAATTTTATGTTTATATTTT